>JADRCD010205440.1:30490-45803 GCA_019843815.1 Montemys delectorum | reverse complement strand
TGTAGAGAGCCACACCCAAGCCGGCAGCCTCCATTACAAGATGGCGCCGGCAGCCGGTTTCTTCTCCCCTTAACACGTAGTCTGCGCATGTGCCTAGGGCCAGAGTGCGCTAAGTCTCAGCCCATCTGCGCATGTGCTAGGGCCAAAAACGCCAAGTCACAGCCTATCCCGAGGTGTCTCATGAGGTAATGAGCAAACAGCCAATCAGAGATGAGCATGCCGCTCCAGGGCATATATAAGCAGTGCTTTTGGGGGTGTGGGGGGTCGCCCTCTGGAAGATGGAATAAAGTATGGCTGCAGAAGGATCCTGTGTGTCTGTCCGTGATTTCTTGCTGGCAGGAAACCTGCGCGCACGACACCACTCCTGGCCCATTGCAGAGAAAAAGTCATTACCAAGATAAAGTCATTTGTTAGCCCTCATCCAGGATGGCTTGTGTGCTCAGAAGAAGAGGAAGGCAGTCCATGGAAGACAGGGATAGGACAGTCCATCCTCAGGCTAGAGTTTCAGAACCAGCCTAAGAGCTGTAGGGAAATGGAGCTCAGTGCTTCAGCTGCCTGTGGACAACCAGTTGACTGTTCAACCAGGAGGACAACCCTATGTTTTTTCTTATGCAAAAACCAAAAATCATCCTGTGGAAACTAAAATACGTATTTATCCATTCAGTATGAAAAAATATCATTTAATTTGGCATCTTGGAAGTTTTACTGCCTGCTTAGCTTTGACCAGTATCCTAAAAGTAAGACCCAAGTCCTAGCTTATGATGTCAAATTGTGCTCAGCACTCAGGACTAAGATACATATTCTAAAATTACCCTCAGAGTAAACTGGAAAATTGGAAAAAGTTGTTTAACATTTATGAAAAATAAAACAGTAAAGACCCTGGGACAAGGGAGGTACCCAAAAACCAATGTGGGGGGTGACCTTAGCTGGGACTCACTACATTGGGGATATGGAACCTAAAGAAGCCACCTCTTATATCCAGAAAGGAACCCCAGAAGAGGAATAGTGACACCAACCCACCCACAAAACTTTCGACACCAAACCACAAGAAACTTAAGAAGAAGGAAGACCAAAAGGTGGACATTTCATTCCTTCTTAAAAGGGGGAAGCAAATACCCACGGAAGGAGTGGCAGAGATTAAGTATGGAGCAGAGACTGAAGGAAGGACAAGCCAGCCTAAATATAGGTATCTCCTGAAAGGCTCTGACAATACCTGACTAATACAGATGTAGAGGCTCACAACCATTCATTGAACTGAGTACACGGTCCCCAATGAAGGAGTTAGAGAAAGGATCTATGGAGCTGAAGGGTTTGCAGCCCCTTAGGATGAACGACAATATGAACTAACTAGTACCCTCAGAGCTCCCAGGGCCTCAACCACCAACCAAGGACTATCCATGGTGGGACTGAATGATTTGGCAGCATGTGTATAGTAGAGGATTGCAAATTCAATCATCAATAGAAGGAGAGGACCTTGGCCTTGTGAAGGTTTTGTGTCCCAGTGTAGGGGAATGCTAGGGCCAATAAGTGGGAGAGGGTGGGGTGGCAAGCATGGGGAGGGTGGAGGCAACAGGGGTTTGTTCTCGTTGTTTTTGTTTGTTTGTTTGTTTGTTTGTTTGTTTTTTGGAAGGGAAACTGGGAAAGGAGAAATTTACATGTAAATAAAGAAAATATCTAATAAAAAAAAAAAAAAAAACAAGTTTATCCTGTCTACAAGTAATGCAGGCATGGAGGGCCGGGGAGCAGAGACTGAGGGAACGGCAGGTCAACCAATAACCGGCCTAACCCATGGGCAAGCACCAATCCCAAACATTATTAATGATACTCTCTTAAGCTTGTAGACATTTGTTGTCCTCTGAGAGGCTCCACCCAGCAGCTGACTCAGAGAGATACAAACACCTACAGCCAAACAGTGGATGGAGCTTGGGGACTTCTATGAAAGAACAGGAGGAAGGATTATAGGCCCTGAAGAGGACAGGAACTCCACAGGAAGACCAACAGTCCACTAACTTGAACCCTTGACGGCTCTCAGAGACTGAACCACCAACCAACGAGCATACATGGGCTGGACCTAGGCCTCCCTACATATATGTAGGAAATGTGAAACTTGGTCTTCATGTGGGTCCCAGACAACTGAAACAGGGGCTATCCCAAAAGCTGTTGCCTGTATATGGGATATATTCTAGTAGCTGGGCTGCCTCAGTGGGAGAGGAAGTGCCTAGCCCCACAAAAACTTAAAGTACAGGGGTAGAGGGGGATTGGATACCCAGGGGGAGGAGGAGGGGAGGAGAGAAGGATTGTGGGAGGGGACAATGGGGTCACTTAGCAGGGATAGAAAATGAGTAAGGAAAAGAAACATTAAAGACTGTGAGGCTTACAGGAAAGTTTTCTGTAAATTAGAAAAACATAATACAAAGCAAAAAAGTCATCTTCTCAAGTTTATAGAATTAACCAAAGACTTCAGACTCATCTGTTTTATTTTTTCTTAAACATCACAAAAGTGCAATCTATCAAAATATACACTATAGGTTTGTATAACATTGTATGTTTAATATTAACTAAAAGTGTTAAGAAGTAGTAATTTTATATGCTGTAATTTACTACACTTCAAAAATTAAACTAGAATAAAAATACATACATGAAAAATATAATTTGAATTACTATATAAAATTTCTATTATATGTATAGAAAACCTCACTAATACATAATTTATTACTGAAGACAAAACTATGCATAAAACATCTAGTTCTGGAGTAACAAAAAAGGGAGGAAGGGAAGAAAGGGAGGAAGGGAGGGAAGGAAGGAAGGGAGGGAAGGAGGGAGGGAGGGAGGGAGGGAGGGAGGAAGCCAGGCTCCTGGTTCAGTGCTTCTCACTTGGCAGCCATGTGAAGAAACAGTAACAGCACAAGGTTTACTTGTGAAGACCAGGGCCCATTGTTAAGTTCTATCACACCAACTGTTCACAGCCTGCACAGGGAATCTTCCAAAGATGTATTCCAGAAACATTTAGTCCTGCCTCAACTTCTTGTTTACTACAGCCCTCATAAACACCTCACGGGATCTGGGAATCTGAACGTTGAACAGGCTTTAGCAAGCTTCTGCATATTATGTGGATATTACAGGTCTGGAATTGGAAAATGGTCAATTCATTTTATTTGTCAGATTTACAACATGGTATACAACTGTGCAAACTGTCAGGATATGTCTTACATAGTGGTGCCCACTCAAGGGGGTATGGAAGACAACAAAACCAGACTTCCGAGTTATGGAGAAGTCACTTTTGTGCACTTCTCACAGTGGGACTTCTTATCTGTCAATGCATCTTAGACTGACTTGCCCTTCCCCATCAGGATCCACAATTTCTTGGACACTCTGTATTAGTTAACTTTCACTGCTCTGAACGAGGTGCCTGATAAAAACTAGTTAAGGAAAAATGGATTCATTTGGGATCAATGTTTCACAGGTTCAACTCATAGTAGGCTTGCACCACATGCTTGCGTAGAAGCTGAAGAAGCATGTGACTGAGAAAATTCTTCATTTCCCGCGAAACAGGAAGCGGAGCAGGCATCAGGAAGGGGTAAGGGATAACATAGTAAAGATTCAATGGCCTACTTCTTTCCTCCTACTTTCCACAACATCACAAAACAGGGCTCCCAGGTGGGCAGACTTCTGGACTGGATAGGGCAAGAACCACAAGGACTCCACATAAAAACTGCAACTCAACAAATCCTTAGAAATATTGCTTTGCAAACAACCTCCATATTTGATTATCATCAGCTCCTAATAGTGGACTCCTCAAGGTTTAGTTATTTCATTCTGAGCACTTACCAGGTATCTCATACCGAATCTGCTTGTGAGCCTGGGCAAAGTACTGCCATAGTCCTCTGCTCAGTTGAAAACAGGGGCATGTCACTGACAAAGGAGGCATCAGACAGACTCTTCCGCTAGAACGCCTGCTCCTAGCAAGTTCTAACAAATGGTATTTTATAAGAACTTCTACATCACTACATCATTTTGAATTGCTACAATTCAGGGTTTCTTGGTTTTGATAATTCTGATATTTTGGACCATATGGTTCTTTGTTGCAGTCATCCTGTGCACTATTGCAGAGATAGTAGAATTTCTGGCATTTACCCACTAGAGACAGCAGTACTTCTAACTGTGACATTGAAAGTTGTCTCTAGACATGGCCAAATGACTTCTTGGAGCCAAAATGATCCGAGTGTGACATCTACCCTGCTAGAGCTCCAGCTCCATAGGCTAACCCTGCTAGATCTCCATCTCTCAGGTAGGCTGGGGCAGTGAAACTGACACAGCTCCCCCTGAGAAGCCATTAGCAAGCAGATTAAAGGACTGTGCAGCAGTCTCGAGGTAGGAAATAAGTCTGCTTTTTTGCCTCTTTGTTTCCCATGGACCTTGCTAGTAACCTTTCTTTCACGTCTGCCCTTCTAGCAGCAAGCATGGCTAAACTGGCATAATGTATAGGGTTTATCTTCCCAATCATGATGTAGCCAACAGCAACACTCACTAACTCCTTGCTAGATCTATGCTGTATTCCCACCCACTTGCATTTATGTAGATATGCCCTCAGATTTGTGGCCCTGGGAGATGCTGTATTTTCAGAGACTACTTTAGCTTGCCTTGCTCTAGTGTGAAAGCTTTAGGGGCTGGGGGGGACCAGAGACAAGACTGACAGCTGAACTTAACACTCATTAAAACTGGAACATAGGTTAATCCTTGGACAAAAGAAGAGATTTTATCTTCAATGCCAACTACTGCCACATACATATACACATATATACATACACACACACACACATACATGCATGCATACATACATACATAATACATACATACACACACATCTGGAAACAGTCTCATACTGTAAACGTTATATATTAATTCATATTTCCTGTCAAATATAAGCACCAGATGAATCAAAGGAGAAGCATAATAATGAAAACTGAGTTTTTAGGAGTTCTATAAAAATACATGGAGAACAGTGTTTAACAAACCTGGGAAGATCTCTTCAGTCAGTACACAAAGCTCACAAATCTTGTCATGAGAGATATTTTAGACCAACTATTCTACTTCTAGAAATTTATCTTTTAGATATACTTACGTATGGTCATATATATATGTATATACATATATAATATATAGTGCAACATAATAAAGCAAAACTATAAATGTTTGTGATGATTTACTGAGCACACTATGACACTCTGACAAAACAGGAGAGTATGTAATTATAAAAATGGCCCAGAGAGATCTAAAGATGCTAATATAAGATAACCTATTGGGTATGCAGTTAGGTGAAACAAATTATGGAAAGACTATCAATGTCTTTTTTAAGAAAAAAGAAATAAGAAGCTATGTAGAGATTTGTTTTCGCCTTTATACATATCCTGTACTTACTTCAGGAATCAAAGCGAGAGACTTTACACTGTTCTCTTTACATTGCTGTTCTTGTGTATCCTCGGACACTGAAATTACTTTTCAAAGTCTAGAATAAGTACATCACACGCCAACCCCCAAAATACTGTTCAAAACGCATATCAAAAGAGAATAGCAAATGTTCTATTTGTATGAAAACAGAGAATTCTTACCTTTCTCTGCAAAATTTAAGTGAATGTAGTACGGCAGGCCTTTTTTGACGTAAATTCCACAAGTGTAAGGTGTCATCAGCCAGGGCACTCACAAGGGCTCCCTTGAACATAAAGTATACTTTATATGTGACAATTTTTACACTTCCAAACAGCTGCCAGAACATCCTCTTAGATTTAAGACTTTTTTGTCAATAGATTATAGTTCTAAGAAATATCTGCCACACCCAAATTCCAAACAGCAGATGGAGAAGAGTATGTTATATACATATATATCTAATCAATGTTTTTACTTCTTAAGTAACTTACTATCTCATAATATAAAAGTATGCTAGGATCTGGTGGGATGGCTAAAATCCATAAGATTATAGCAGACTCCAAATTATCTTCTCATTAATATAGATACTGTCTGACTAAAAACAAAATATAAAGTGACTTCACTTTATTTATGTAAGACAATCCTAATAGAAGTCCTTTACTTAGGTTATAACAACAGAATATGACAGTTGTCAACTCTGCATAACAGAAAACACTGACTAAGCAGACACATCCTATCACTCATGGGTAAGAGAGGCACAGGGGGTTGGTGATGGGGGTCAGTCTTGCCCAATGCCACACACCACAGTTTTCAGAGCCAGGACCTCTCCAAGAGCATTTTCATTAAAGCCCTGGAGAAGGCAGAGATACAGTCAAAGAATAACCATCTGTAGTCTAAAGCAACTAGTCACACACCATAATAAACTCATTATGGTGCCTTGCCCTCTGAACTAGTCACACACCATAATAAACTCATCATGGTGCCTTGCCCTCTGAGAGATCTCACTGCCCATCTTTCACATATATATCTTGGGACTTACTCCATAGATCCTAAGAATTGAGGGCAATGATAATGTTCACAGACTATCTTCAATTTAAAGAAAGGGGAACTCTTCTCAATCGGTCTCTCTGCAGCAGAATGTCTTATGCTGTAAAATGGAATTTTCTCTGGCTCCTTTCACGTTGCACATTCTCACAAACAGAGCCAGTGAGCAGCACGCTAGTCAGATGGAAGCTGCTTCCCAGGGACATGCTGAGACACTTTGTTAACACACTTCCTTTTACCTATACTGAACACTCTATTTAACACTACTTCAATACAGATTTTTTTAATGCTATGCAACTTCCAAAATCTTTGAAATAATAATGAAAATAGACCATAAGGTAACAAAAATATTTTTATTTTACTTGCAACATTATTCTAAGAAAACATATTGTGTGACAATTTGCAGTGGCACCTTAAAATGAATTATGACTTCATCTGACTCTCAAGAAATTATGTTTTTGTTCAAGTACTTATAAGTCTATGCAAGCCACCTGAAGAACTAGACATGTTCTACTTTGGGTCTAAGTAGGAGGAATATACATGGTAACTGACCTCATTAATCAGGAACTGAAGTTGGATCACTGCTGCTCCGCTGTCGTGCTGGCAATAACATTCCACTCCTGGACGACCAAAGCTGCCATCGGTCCCATTAAGGAGTTTTTACCATGCGTGGTTTTAAAAGAAACTTTCGGGTTATGTAACTAACAAATATTCTGATGACCTGATATTCAATCCAGGCCACTTGATGAGCCTGATGTAAGCAGGGCTTTATTTATTCATTCATTCATTTATTTATTTATTTAATAATTACAAGTTTTATAAATTATAGTTTCAAAATAAATAGAAAAACTGTCCTTCCCAGAAAACTAAAGCATTGAAAGCAATGATACACAAAACCAATATAATATAAGGTTAATTAATATAACTTGATTTTGACTTAAACTATTCACTCCTCTTAAAATAACAAGAGGAAACATGGTTATTGACCTTCAGAGTACAGAATTTTCCCCTGGGAGGCAAACATCAGCTTGGAATACTCTTTTCACTGCTGATTTTCAATGCTAGAGAGTCATTTGTAAACTACCATATAATCCAGAGTTAACTATGTAACCGTGCTGCTCAAGGCAACATGAAGATCACAGTCAATGTCCCAATGCTTTTCCACCTGCATGGATATGCACTACCAAGACTCTGAACATGTAAAAGCATACATTAACTAATAGTCTCTATGTATTGGGTATTACTGGAAATGCCATATAAATCAATTCATTTAACTGTCATAATCCAAAAAGAATATATTATCATTCCCCATTTAAACTAAGCAGATAGGAATATGAAGCACAGAAGTTAACTACCGTATTTTGTGTACAACTGAAAGCAGCAGACTACAGCCTGAGCATGCATCATGGCTCCATGGTGGCCAATGTTGTCTCCCCACCTCCTCCTTTCCTTTTTCGCAAGTGCTTGAGATGAACCTGGTTTTTGTGCATGTTAAGTACATATTCTTGGGTTATATCCCTAGCCCTGAGCCTGAGATACGCTGAGTAAAGATCAAAACAACAAAAAACCCACATACATTTCCAGAACTTTCTGTGAGGTACTATTATATGCATTACACTTTCATTAACCTGAAACAAGAATACAGTCATTTTAACATACTGCTAATCTATTTGGGGTAGCTAATAAATAATACAAAGTAAGAAGATAAGCTTTAAACATTTAGTGAGTTTTAATAAACTGCAGCCCTCTGTGTCAAAACTCACAGAGACCATTTTATATTCTAATAAGATATGCCAAGAAGTTCTGCTTAATACAAAACAAATGCACCCTAAGTCAAATCCTACTTTGTATACTTCTCTTTTCTTGCAAGGGATGAACTCAGGGCCTCACTTGTGGAAAACAAATGCTCTACCACAGGCCTTTCTATCTCTCTAGCCACTGATCTTTTTATATTAATCAAAGACATGTTCTTTGAGTTCAGGTCTGTTACCTGGAACACAGAGTTGGCTTTCAGGAGCAAAACACAGCCATATCTAGCCAACTATAGATTTCTACATGAGCCTTGCCTCTGTGGAACTGTGAAAGATACTAGCAATGAGACATGAATGGAGCACTGAGAGCCTTGTGAGCTGGGTGTGGTAATGCACACCTACAATCCCAGCACTCAGAAGGCAGAGGCAGGAGGATGTCAAGCTTGAAGTCAGCTGGAGACGAGAGTTTCTTTCTTTCTTTCTTTCTCTCTTTCTTTCTTTCTTTCTTTTTTTTTTTTTTTTTTTTTTTTTTTTTTTTTTTTTTTTTTTGAGACAGGGTTCTCTGTGTAACCCTGACTGTCCTGGAACTCTGTAGACCAAGCTGGCCTCAAAAACCAATATAGCTCATATTGCAAGCATGCCTAGTTTGCCTAAACCCTGGGCTTCAGTCTCCAATAACACATACACCAGAAATTCTCATTTTTAGTTCTGCAATTGCCTACAGTTCTCTTAACCACCCTGGATAAGATGGAAAATTGTAAATCTTCTTTTTTGTTTTTAAAGATTTATCTTTAGCTGTCTTCAGACACACGGGAAGAGGGCATCCGATCCCATTACAGATGGTTGTAAGCCATCATGTGGTTGCTGGGAATTGAACTCAGGACCTCTGGAAAAGCAGTCAGTGCTCTTAACCACTGAGCCGTCTCTCCAGACTGTGAAATATTCTTAAAGTAGACATTTTCATTTTTTTCTTTTTTTTTTTAAACAGACCTGTTTTGCAATTCCGGTTTTAACAAGTTATGCAAGAGGTTTGATGTTTGCCTTATGAGAATGTAAAATATGAGAGACCAAACCAGATGTAAAAATAAATAAAACTAATTACTAGAAGCAAAGATTACAAAAGCAGCTTTCCTCATTGGGGCTGTAGGCTTCTGACCTTGAAAATTCTCTTTATCTTGGATGTCAATTAGTATTTTATCACAGAAAATGTTATCAAGTTCAGAAGCCAATTTCACCAGTCAAGAAAGCTTTTTATTCTTGTGCTACATAGAGTAGTATACAAAAGTACGCTACACAACCGAATGCAACTACTTGCCGGTAACAAATACAACATGACATTACTGAAAACTCTTACCATCTATTGAATTATAGGCACAATGCCTTAGTACATCTATGTATAGTCTAAGAAGTCAACCTTCCCAAAGCTGTTCATTTTATTCCTTCCCCTTTGGACAGAGCAGAGAGCAAAATGGCACCATGGATAGAGGCTGGAGTAAGAAGGTATCATAGTAAGTCAGGAAGGGGGGGGGGTAGAGAATGGAGTGGTAGAGGGGGGAGAGAGAGGGGAAGACGGAAAAATATCACAAAATATAGCACTGACAAAATATAAAATTTAGCATAAGTAGCTCTGACCCTGGTAGTATGTATGGATTTCAGCCCTATGGCAAATAGTAAGCCCAGCCTGCCAGAGGAAATGGTGGGTGGGTAGAGTGGTTAGCTAGCTGGTTTACTTTAGGTGCCAGAAAACCATCTGAAGCACAATGAAAATTAAGATTTCATGTCAGTTCATATGCGATCTCTATCATCTTCACTATGACCTTCAAAGAATTTGTCAACTTCCTAATCCATAAAATACACCTAAGACCTATGCAGTCTAGTATGCAGAAACAGAATTAAAACACACATGGACTCATCAAATAATAGTCATTATGTTACTTGGGTCAACCCGTTTGTTACACTAGCTAAAACCGTTACTTTACAGTGGACAAAACAGACTAAAAAAAAAAAAACCCATCAATCTTGAATATATTAGATCATAAAACAGAAAAGCACAGATACAAACATCCCCACATCCTTTCGTACCGTGGCTGTGTACGTATGGCTCTCCGGATGCTGACATTTCTGAAAGAACGTCCTTATCACAAAATAATCCAACTTTATAATAACCATTTACTTGGTTAAATATTTCTATCTCTTCATAATCACATCCATAATCAAATGAAGACACAAACTATCTGAAATTCAAATTACAAAGCAATCCAAGAAGGACTACACATTGAAAAACTTCTGATAATATATTTATTAAACGGAAAAAATGTTCATTTTTTTCTATACTCTGACATATCAATCAATTATGGAACAAAGGTGACTAATGATAAATGTTTTCCTTACATTATTGTACCTTGTCACTCTGAATTCAGTGCACTGTCTTAAAAGGGGCATAGCCTTCCTAACTCAGAGAGCCTCCTGCACTCCTTAGCTGCTGTTTGCCTAGTAGTCACTGGGATATCGACCTAACTAGTCATCTTTGCTTTTGGAGCAAATCAGTTGCCTGAGGAACAACACCTGGCAGATACTTCTTGTACAGGCTGCCTGGCTTTCTTCATCCAGGTAAGTGTCATCATACGGGGAACACAGTGCTTTGTTAACTTTAAATTTTTTGAATGCAAGCAAACAAAAAACTACAGCTACTAAGAGACACTGGATTATGGTGTGTGTGTGGGGGGGGGGGGGAACAACTGCTGAACTAAACCAACCTGTTTGTTTTAAAGATGTTCTAACCTCAGAATGGAAAACAGGAAATATATTGGGAAAGACATTTATGCCTTTATTTTCACAGGAAATAAAAAACTATGGCTTCCTTCCAAATTGATAAAAATCAGACATGACAGGGGGAGACATCCTGAAGATCTCAGCTACAGACAAGAAGAAAATCAAAAGATAGGTAATGTATATGCTAGCCCCTTTTAATGGAACAAGTCTGAAACTGACTGGGACATACAAATGTCTCCAGTCATAACTTCAGCTCTACATGGCCAATAAATCTTTGGCTACAAACGTCCTCAAGATTCATCCTGCCATCCTTTCATATAGCATAGATGGAGATTTATTGCAATTTTGATTATAATTCAAACTAGCTTAAGAAAGACAGATACTGGGCTGGAGAGATGGCTCGGCAGTTAAGATCACTGACTGCTCTTCCAGAGATCCTGAGTTCAATTCCTAGCAAACACATGGTGGCTCACAACCATCTGTAATGTGATCTGATGCCCTCTTCTGGTGTGTCTGAAGACAGCTACAGTGTACTTATGTATAATAAATAAATAAATCTTTAAAATAAGAGAAAGGTATCTTTTACCTGCTCAAACAATGAGCAGAAAATCATCTTTAACTGATCTATGCACATTCCAAACACTTACTACAAAAATATATATTACCCCTAAAAGCTTTATGTTCAGAGAAAACAGAACTAAGAGTACAGCCCTGACAAGGTTCACTCTCCGAGACACTGAGATGCTGACACATACCATCCCAGCTTCCAGCCTGATCCTACCTCAGACTGCATCAATTCTGGTTCCTCTAAAGACTTGCTTCCAGGACAACTTCAAAACAACTAGCTCTTTAGGTCCAACCTCACAGACTTATCTAGTCAGGACTTAACTTAAGCCTGAACTTTCTCAGCATACAGAGTCTAGACAACAAATGGCTAGAGTTGGCTTTCTTAAGACTTGACCATTTTCCCACTTTTGGGGGGCACCTAAAAAAACTACACCCCAAAGTAAGCAGGAAGTAATTTTAAGAAAACTCCCTCTCTTTCCCAAGAGGCGTGGTGGAGACTTTTTGTCATTCATTGGGTGGTGGAAGTTTGCCATCATTTAAGGGATTGTTTCAAATAGTTACAATCTTGGCAAGGGGGAAGACAAAATAGAGGTTAGATTCAGGGATTTCCTTTTCTTTTTCTTTTTTTTCTTCTTTACTTTCCTTTAGTCTTCTTTCTTTCTCAGGTAAAGGGGGAAAATTGAGAAGAAAAAGGGGGAAGATATAGAAATGTAGGGCACTGGGCAGTGGGGAGATAAAGGGGTGGGAGAGACCTGCATCCTGCCAGAGCTCGGAGATCCTGGCAGGGGTGGGCACGAGAGACTGCTTCGAGCTCTGCACTCCAGCCAGTAGGAGTCTGGCTGTGGGAAGCCATGGGATCCCAGTCCACAGGGGGTGGGAGGGAGCAGTCCAGGGTCCCTGGGCATCAGAGGCCAAGGACTACAGGTTCTAGCTCTTGGGCATCACAGGACTTCGCTGGACACTGCAGAAGAGCTGAGAGCTGGTGGGGGACCCCAGGGTGGCAGTGGCCCCAGGCTGCAAGGAAAAGAGGGATGGGGAAAATGCTAGGTGGTTCTCTCCCATGGGCGAGAGTCCTTGATCTGGTCTAGCCGCTGGAAATGCTGGGAGACTTTCCTGAGGGAGATTAGACTTGGCTCTTTAGGGGAAGGCCTAAGCCATTGTTCAAGCACAGCAAGTCTAGACAAAAGGAGGCAGTCCATAGTCTTAGGGCTTTACTGTAGAAGAAAGAGAGAGAGAGAGAGAGAGACAGAGAGACAGAGAGACAGAGAGACAGAGACAGACAGACAGAGAAAGGGACAGAGACAGAGAGAGGGAGGGAGGGAGGGAGGGAGGGAGGGAGGGAGGGAGGGAGAGAAGGACGGAGGGAGAAGAAAAGTAGAGGCTGGACACGGACATGACCACGTGGAGAGAGGAGAAAGGGAGGGGGAGAGAGGGAGCAAGAGGTGAGAGGAAGAGCAAGAGTTTAAGAGAGAGAGGAGGGGCAGGCCTTTTTATGGTGAGCTGGGCTACTTTGCTGTTCCCTGGTAACTGTGGGGTGGGGCCTACCTGGTGTGGTCAGGTGACTGTGGGGGTATAATCCAGCCAGAATACTAGGAGCTTGGGGCATTGCCCTACCACACAGGGTATTGGTGTGGAGGGCTCGTGTCAGGCACCTAACGTCTGGAGGCATAGGTCACTGTTCCGTCCCTTGTAGAAATTTCTACTGGGTCTCTGGAATAAGCCTTGCTCAAACAGAAAACATACTACCTTTCATAGTCTAACATAGAAATATTACAGGAATAATAAGAAAATAGGAGGGATATTAATGATTCTACTCTTAAATCAAGAAACATTTTATAGCCATAATCTTACATTGGTATAGATCTTTGTCTGTTGGTGAAAAATTGAGGTTATATTTTGTTATATTGGTACAGAATGTTGTACACTGATACAAATTTAAAGGTTACATTGGTTTAGATTATTATATATCAATACAAATTTAAGGTTATTTTTGATACACATAATGTGTATATGTTTTAAATTTTTTTTTTAAAGATTTATTTATCATGTAAGTACACTAGCTGTCTTCAGACACTTCAGAAGAGGGCGTCAGATCTCGTTATAGATGGTTGTGAGCTACCATGTGGTTCCTGGGATTTGAACTTGGGACCTTCAGAAGAGCAATCAGTGCTCTTAACCACTGAGCCATCTCACTAGCCCAGTTTTAAATTCTTATATGAGATATTGTAACTATATAATCCTTAGAGATACAATATAAAGCTCCAGTCCTTTTAATGGCTACTATTACAAACTATTACATAAGACTAAGAAATAAGAGTTAATAGTCAGACAGTCAAACTCATGATCATGTCAGATATTAGTCTAGATTATCAGAGAAATATCCATCCTGGGTTGAACAGACAATATGTAGTTGAGGAAAGGCAACGTTTACTTGTTCAGATATGCTATAAATAGATGGATGATCTTCAACACCCCCCCCCCCAGAGACTCATAGAATATGGCATTTAAAATGTTTATTTAAGACTTTTTTTGACATTGAGACATCTCATCTCCTGGAAGCATACCATTCAACTCAAAGAACCTCCATTTGTAGATAGCTTCATTTGTAGCAAGCTAGCCACCAGGCAAAGAAAACCTCCTAACTTTATTTGCAGATAGGATGCTGTCCAGAAAGGACAAACAAACTCAGAAAAGTCAACTGCCAAACTCTGCCAAGACAGAATAAGCAAGTCCTTCATAATTCCTGCTTCGAAAAAGGCCTGTCAGATATTCTGGGCCAGAAGGTTGAAGATGATGTTCCAATGTTTTAGAGAATATTGAGCACTGTCAAGGCAGTCAATTGTCTCTCTTATTTCTATGATTTTTGGAAGCTGTATCCCTATGCTTCCTTGCATACTCAGGCAATATTTATTCTCTTTAAGGTCTCTAATGGGGTTGAAGACTAGATAATAATAGTCTTACTATAAACTTAAGTTGTTTAGGATTTAAGATATTCTTGTTCTAAGAAGATATTTTTAGGATGGTAATACAAGTTAAGATAGAAATTGATTTGGGTACAGAATCTAAATTTATCAAGATAGGATAGATGATAGGACACTTTATCTAAATTATCAAATATAAAATGACTGGACATTATGAATATAACTCTTACCTAATAGTTTTCATAATTGTTTCATAATGGTTCCTATTATGTTCTTTATTCTTATAAGAGAGTCTTTATATTTAGACAAAAAAGGGAAAATGTGGTGGGTTGGTCTGATGCTGCTTGTATTCTAATGCTAAATACTGGCTCTTGAGATGTGGTTGTCCCTGATGAGCAGATCCTCACTTACACCAAGTGATGCTATATGAACCTTCCCACCAATTTAACAGGTCAATAAAAGGATAGAACCTATGATTGGCCAGTGGAGGGAGAAAGGTGAGACTTGAGAAAAGGGAGTTGCAGCTAAAGGAAGAAGAGGAAGAGGAGGAGGACGAGGAAGAAAAGGAAAAAGGAGGAGGAAGAGAAGGACGAGATGAAGAAAAAGGAGGAGGAGGAGGAAGAGGAGGAAGAGGAGGAGGAGAAGGAGGAGGAGAAAGAGAAAAAGAAGAAGAAGAAGGAGGAGGAGGAAGAGGAGGAGGAAGAGGAGGAAGAGGAGGAGAAGAAGAAGGAGGAGGAGGAGGAGGAGGAGGAGGAGGAGAAGGAGAAGGAGAAGGAGAAGGAGAAGGAGAAGAAGAAGAAGAAGAAGAAGAAGAAGAAGAAGAAGAAGAAGAAG
>JADRCD010205440.1:19986-30480 GCA_019843815.1 Montemys delectorum | reverse complement strand
AAGAAGAAGAAGAAGAAGAAGAAGAAGAAGAAGAAGAAGAAGAAGAAAAGAGATAGAGGAGGAAGAGGCTGCCATGAGAGGAGATGGACCATGAGCATGTGGCCAGGAGAAACAGCAAGTAACAAAGGACTTTATAGCTGAGGAAAAACCTGCCTAGTTTAGGATTGTGGTTTGTAAATAAAATACCTGGATTATGTGTCTTTTATAAGGGCTAGCTAGAATAATAAATTCATTATACAGACACGTTCATAAAGAGGGCAGACAGCAAAGCTGAAACATGCAACCGAGTCTTTCAAAGATCCTCTGTTACACAATGGAGAGAAAGTAAAGAATTAAACATAGAAAATATAATGAAAGTAGGAATTAATGAGGGATAACAAGGAAGTAGTATATAAGATGGTTACAGAGAAACAAAACTTGGAGTTAGCAGGATCTTAACTTTTTGTCATTGCTGAGTATGAAGTATAGGATCTTATACATGCTGCAAAGGTCACTCTATCTACTGCTCCCTAATACAGAAGGTTGTAAGGACTGATAAGCAGAACATAACATGGGGAGTGCTGGGGATATGGATCCAGGATAAAGCACTCATTTAATAAACATGAGGACCAGAGTTTGGCTCTCAGAATCTATGCAGAAGCTAGAGATGTGTGCTGGCTGGCTGTAATCCTGGCATCAGAATGCAGAGACAGGGTCCCTGGGGTGAGATGGCTAGCCAGACTACCTCAACCAGGGAGCTCTAGGTTCTTTGAAAGCCCTTGCCTTAACAAATAAGGAGAGTGGTGGGAAAAAACAGTCAACATTGACATTAAGTGTCTAATGATACACATTCAACATGCACATAACACACACACATACACACACACACACACACACACACCACAAAAATCAAAACTAGCTAATTTTACTTATGTACAATATATATTTATTTCAAAATAAGCCTGAAGTTCGCCTCCTAAATGATTGGGGGTGAGGAGTTGGAGAGGGTGGTGAGGCAGGGACAACAGAGGAGTTTAGAGATAACTAAGACCCTTACCCTCCCAGCTGAGATATGTGGAACATTTCCTACCTGCAGAGCACAGTGCACTGATAACCTCACAGTAGTACCTGAGGTCAACTATTTTCACAAATTAAGAAGATTCAAGTATGAGTTTAAACAGCTTTCCTAGATTCACAGCAAGTTAGCAAAGAAGCTGAGATTTGACTTAAGATATTTAAATCTCAGAGCTTACAGGTTAAATCATCAAGCATTATTACACTAGAGAGTACATTTATTATTAAGGGGAAATTTGCATTCATATATTTCAATTCTTATTTTATTGTTAAGTCATTTTATTGAAGAAGGAACACAGAAAAAGCATATAGTCCATATTTCATCTATGTATATTTAATAATGTCATAGTGGTCTAATACAATAAAGCTGGGTCACATGTAACTTTTAACAGCAAGTAAATATAATAGACCCATTAGGTGGTCCTAAAGTTTAGATACTGAATATCCCCCCAAAATATCCCCATGTAAAGTGCTATTGGGCAATGTAAAGATGACTAAGTGGTAGAGCCTGGGATAAGGCCTTACTTAGGTCACTGGTAGACTTCTTGAAGTAGAGTGTGGGACCCTAGTCTATTAGACCTCTCCTTCCTGGCTCATCAGGTGAGAATATGGCTTAGTCACCCACCCTCTACAACTGCAGCCCAGTGTCCTCACAGAAGCCCCCAAAAGAAGGCCAAATGTCCTTGAACTAGAAACCTTGAAGCTACACGGATAACCCCATCATAGTAAAGTAGAAAACAATATGTCAAGAAAAAGGATAAAATCCTAGATTCATTTTTATACTAGCTCATGGGTTACATTAAATATTAGTTCACTAAAGAAGCAATGTGGTACGGCACATTAGGCAGGAACCTGGAATTCTATATCCTAATTCTATTAATAATTTTGAGACAAATTCATCTCAAATATCTAAACTAATGAGCAAACACTTTCTTCTAGAAATATATGATAAGAGCAGATCTGGCTGAATTAAATAAGAATGACGGGACCTGCACATGTATGCTAAGTACACAACACTTCAGTGTGCCAGGAGTCCTGGGGTCAACCTTCAGTACAGAGACTAGGGAGAAAGGACAATAGAGAGGAAACTGAAAGGATACCTCATCTTAAAAAGACTGGACTAGTGAATTCACTGCCTCCATTTATAAAAAGAAAGCAGCCACGTCCTCAGTTCAACAGGCACAGGAAGGGCAAAAGAGTCCCCTCTGCTTCCACAGTCAGTCACTCCACAGTGGCAGCAGGGGAACTGTCATCATGACAGGGCACAGGAAGGGCAAAAGAGTCCCCTCTGCTTCCAGAGTCAAGTCACTCCACAGTGGCAGCAGGGGGTCTGTCATCATGACAGGGCATCTATGGAAATCTCACAGAGCATCGTATGTAACAGCAAAGGACTCCATGCCTTACCAATAGCATCAGTAAGTAGGATTTCCACTGTTACTTCACTGTGGTCTAGAATGTTCTGACCAGGGGAAGGGGGTTAGTAATAATAATAGTAATTGTAATAATAGTCGTAGTAGTAATAATGTCAATAAATGTAAAATACTAAGTAGGAAAGATGAAAATTATTCCTACTCAAGGATGATATAATACTAAATATGTTCAAAATTCTTAACAATTCACCAAAATATTATTTCTAGAACAAGTAAACAAGTATAGTAGGACTGTGCTGTCACATAAATACAACTATTTATGCATATAATACACTGTATCAATATGTAAAAAATTAACTATCCTTCTTAACACAGGCAACAAACAATCTAAGAGTACAGTTAAAATAATGACAGGGATTGGAGCACGGAGGTGGTCATTAACAGAGCTGCTCATCTAGCACACACAAGGCCCCAAGTTCTCTGCCCAGTCTTCTAGCTACTTTAGCACAAGGGATAAAATGAGTACAAATAAATTGCCCAAACAAAAGCAAGTATTATATACTGAAGATTATAAAATCTTACTGAAGGAAAACCTAGATAAATGGAGAGACATCTCATATTCATGGAACAGATGAGTTATTCTATAACAGAAGACATACCATCTCTACAGAATTCAGCTGTTGGCAAAAATAAATGATAATCTAATCCTAAAACTCCTAGGTAAATGCAAGGGACCCAGGATAAACAAATAATCACAAATAAAACTAGAGTGTTCAGACATTCTGATTTCAAAGTGTAGTCAGTATTCACAATGTGTGTTCGTTCACAGTGTGTGTTCGTTCACACAGTGTGTGTTCATTCAAACTGTGTGTTCATAGTGTGTGTTAACATGTACAGCACAGCTGTGGCCTATGGTGAGATGGAAGGAGAGAACGAGGGAAGGAAGTCACTGAACCTTTCCATGCATAAACTACAGAGCCAACACAGATGCCAGATACTTTTTAGGGGCCTAACAGTGCCTACATGTAAGGGTGGCATTTCTAAGACCACTGTGCTGATAAGAGAACCAGTGCTGGTCATGGTGTGGAGAAAAGAAAAGCCCTGCAATCTGCTGTTGATGTCAGTTACCATGGTCATTAGAGAAAAAAAGCTCCTCCAAAGCCTAAAAAAGAGAACTGCCACTTGATCTACTAATATTAATACTAGGTGTGTGTAGGGTGTGTGTGTGTGTGCGTGTGTGTGTGTGTGTGTGTGTGTATGTGTGACAGAGAGAGAGAGAGAGAGAATGAGAGAGAGAAATACCAAAGAAACATCTGTACTCCTGTGTTTGCTGTAGCCCTACTGAAATAACCAAGACACAGAAATACATATACACATGAAGTACTATTAAGCCATAAATAGAGTAAATCCTGTAACTCGCCACACATAGGAAACTGAAGATCATGGGAAATAATCAAGGGACAGAACTGTGGGATCTCGATCATGTGATTACATATAAATTCACATTTGAACAGTAGTTACCTGAGGTTGGAGGGAGCCACAGGGAAGGGAGCTGAGGCAAGGCTGACACCTAGTGACCACCCGAAGGGACAGCACTTGGCTAGTGTGGGTTTGCCTAGGTGCTCTATTCTGTTTCAGTGGAGTCAGTCAGTCAGCATCTTCCCCACTTCCCTCCCTACTCTCTCTCCCTCTCCACACCCTGTGCGCATGCTTGTGTGCATGTGCATGTGCGTGTGCGCGTGCGTGTGTGTGTGTGTGCGTGTGCGCGTGTGCATGTGTGTGTGTGCGTGCGTGTGTGTGTGTGTCTGTGTCTGTGTGCGAGAGAGAGAGAGAGAGATAGAGTATGTGTGTGTATGTATGTTTATGCCAACTCTGTGACTGTTTTTCTTTCTATATTCAAGTAGTATCTTAAATCCTAAATCCAGCACTTCTTCTGTCTAGGTTAAGGTTAGATATAAGAAGCCGCAGTGTGCTCTAACATGGTAGGCTGACTATAGATGATGAAGATGTGAATCTCAAGAATCTAGAAGAACTCAAAATGTTTTTATCATAAAAAAATGTAAAAAACATAGATAAGATCAATGAATAAAGGATATATAGCCTATCCATGTCAAGTGAGGAGGGGTATTCTCAGCCACTTTTGGTCCAAACTGCTGCTCAATTCTAGAACCACAAATGAATACAATCAAGACTGCAAACAGACACAAAAACATACAAACAGAAAACGATTAGCAGACAAGCACAAAAGCAATATTCGAAGGACAGTGGCTCATGCCTATAATCCTAGCACTTCAGAGGCTGGATACTGGAAGCTTCCGAAGCCAAAGGGTAAGCGTTCAAAGACAAAAGCAATGCTGAAAGGTGTCCACAGCCACAAATTGAAGATCCACATATCGCCCATCCTGCAGCTCTGGACCCTGCAGCCCAAATAGCCTCACTAGAGCACACCAGGAGAAACAGGCTTGCCCACTCCGCCATCAGCAATAGGATTCATCTGATCATGAGTCAGCCATGAGAAGACAGAAGGCAACAGCGCATTTGTGTCAATGTGATGTCAAGGCCAACAAGCACCGGATCAAACAGGCTCTGAGAAAGCTGTAACAAAGTCAATACCTTGTTCAGCTGGTTCCTGATTATGATGCTCTATATGTTACCAACAAAACTGGGATCTTCTAAACTGAGTCCAGATGGCTAATTCTAAATATATAGTTTTTTTTCCACTATTAAAAAAATAAGAAAATAAAAGCCATCCTCTTTACATATTTTTCATACAGAAATGCACTATGACAATTTTAAAAGAACACTGGAAAGGTAACTAGTCTGTGCTATAGAAATCATGATTAGTGCAGGAGCATCGGTTTGTAAACTGTTGCTTTACAAACCCAGCATAATCCCTAACCACACTCTATACAAATGTGTCCTCACACCCACAGATGAGTTTAATCCTCACCCCTCACCAAGGAAACTCTTTAAAACAGATGGGGGCCACCTGCTCCCTAAGACTTAGGGAGCATTGCAGAAGAGGGATTGTAAGAGACAATGGACTAGGGAGTTTGCAATGAGCTTGTGCCTCCTAGTAGTATAAGAGGCTATACCCACAATCTCACCAATATAGCCACATGAGCTGAACAAGGATGCTACCAGTGAAGATGCCAAATTGGATGAAGAAAAGCCCACAAGCCCTCAACCCTTCCCCAAAACTACAACCAAGTGAAGAAAGCCAGGGACAGGACAGTTGTCTAGTGCTCAGTGCTCAGTCCTGAAAACATATATGCAACTCACATTATACAGACTGAACTAGTTGTTTTTAGGAATATATATGTATACATATATGCACGTAATGATTGATGAAAAATATTCATGAGTTTCAAGAACAGGGAGGGGTATATAGAAGGGTTTGGTGGGAAGGAAGGGGAAAATTATATTGCAATTAAATTATAAATTAAAAACAAAACAAAACAAAACAACAACAACAACAAAAGCATACCTGCCACCAGGACTGGAGATATAGCTTAGTGATAAAGAGCAACAGCTGCTCCAAGAAGAGGACGAAAGCTCTTCCCAGCATCCAAATCAGGTAAGTGGCTCATAACACTCTATAACTTCTGCTTGAGAGGATCCAATGTCTGTCTCAGGCCTTTATGGACACACGCGCGCGCGCGCGCTCACACACACACACACACACACCCCTTAAATTATTTTTTAAGTATAAATGACAGAACTCAATTTTGAAGAGAGTTGAAGAAATTATATTGAATTTGTGGTTTTTAATTTTAAAGATGTACGGCTCAAAGGCATTAAGTGTGTTCAGAAAAATCTGTCCCCCAAGATATGCATAGTAGAAAATCAAGTCACAGTATGAACAGTTCGCTTCTTCTCGACTTTTAAAACTGAATAGGAAGTGTTTAGCAGATACATATGTGTGACTGGAGTTAGAAACAAGGAATGTACACAGGAAGAATGGTAGGTGAGTGCCCCTTGTTTGAAAATACTGGGATCTCTGTATGAGGAAGCGCTACACGCTGGGTAGAGCAAGGCCACAGCACTAACTGCAGGGTAACCACTAGTACTATAGTCAGCAGAAACTAAGAACAAAGGCTAGCTGGACAGGAAGGGGAGAAGCAGCAGCAAGGCCTGGCAGTGCAGGAAGTGTGCAGGTCCTAGCAGGAGTGATAACGGACAGACGGAAGCTAGTGAAGGCAGCAACGTGACCAGAACTTGATGGCTTCCTCTAAGAAGCCAACTGCACTTTCCATCAGAGCCCACCCACACTACTTATACTTAACATCTTTAAAAATGAATGTATCTGCTGACTTAGTTTCCTTTAAGTCTGTTCTCAAAGGCCGGATGGTCACAGGACAGAAGCAGACACAACAACCTGTCTTGCCTCATTATTCCCCGCAGTCAGCCACTTGCCCCACTGTCAGCAAAGCTTAAAGAAAGCAGTTCCCTGTATCCACAGGAACCTTCCATGCACATGTCATGCTGCCTCACAACAATGAACATTGAACAACGGATGGGACTCTCTTCCTTATCTAGAAACAATCCAGTTTCTTCCCAATTCTAGCTCTCCCATCCCATTTACAACTCTGAGGTTATGGGCAAATTACTGATACAGAGTTAAATGTAACTAAAGAGCATACATTGGTCTCTGTGTTTTCCCATACTGCAGCTCGAAGGGAGCAAACACGTGGCAACCCACAGAATGATACTCCTTAACCCATTCAATGTTTCTTATTTGAGAACTTTAGCAGGCAAATTATAGTCTTCATGTTCAGAGGTCTTAAGGTCCAGCAATAAAGGCATAAAAATAATACAGCAGTTAGGTCCATAGACACTGCCAAGAGAAAGTTAAGTAGACACCATTGCCTGAAAAGAACAAATCCCAGCTCATCAAGACCACTCTCCAATCATGCCCACCGCTCTTCTGCTCCCTTACTGATTCTATAGCAACACTGAATCCTGGTATCCTGGGTACTTCCTGATTTCCTTCTTTTGGAACTGTTATAAAGTTTCTAGTGCTTTGATGAAACACCATGACCAAAATGCAAGTTGGGGAGGAAGGGTTCAGCTTACACTTCTTCAATGTTCATTACCAGGAAGTCAGAACAGGAACTCAAACAGGGCAGGAACCTGGGGGCAAAACATGGGGGAGTGCTGTACACTGGCTCGTCTTGCCTTGCTCAGCCTGCTTTCTTCTAGAACCAAGGATGACCAGCCTGGGGATGGTCCCATCTGCAGTGACGTGGGTCTTCCCTCATCAATCACTAATTGAGAAAATGCCTATAGGCTCACCTCCAGCCTCACCTCCAGCCAGACCTAATGGAGGCACTTTCATTAAGGCTCCCTCTCTCAGGTGACTTCTGCTCTGTCCAGTTGGCATAAAACTATGCAGCACAGGGACTATCTGTAACTTCTGTTTGAAACTATTCTGGCCTAGAAAGCCATTAGGCCATGACAAGCTCCTTTCTTTATTCCCAGAGCTGGAAATAATATGCATACAGTAGATACTCAATAAATATTTGTGACCACAAGAGTCTTTTTCAAAGCAAGAAGCATGTTTACACGCAGGCATATCATTTTTGGTCTAGTACTACTTTTTACATAAATAAGAAGTATAGACTGGTATAAAGATATTCTAGTCTTGCCTTTAGGATGAAAGCAGGCTAAGATGTAATACAGCTATTAAACTTTCATGAATCAACAGCTCTAGCCCACTCACTTTACCTTCTTTGATAGTTTCCGTTCCGGTTACTGTGATAAAGTAATCTGACAAACAACTTAAGGGAGGAAGGATTGGCTCACATTTTCAAGCTCTAGTCCGTGACCGCAGCAAGGTCAAGGTGCAGGAGTGTGCAGCAGCTGGCCACATATTCACAGGACGAGCAGTGCAGTGCGCATGAGTACACTCGTGCTCGCCCTCGGGCTGCTTTCCTCACTCTTGTGTAATCCAGAATGCCCTGCCTAGGGAATGGTGCCACTAACAGGAGGCAGGTCTTTTCATCTCAATTAACATAATCGAGATATTCCCCAGAATCCAACCTACACAAACCCTTTCCAGACCACTTTAAATTGTGTCAAGTTTACAACTAGATCTATCACACCTTCCAACTATGTGTGTCGGGCTGCTTCTGCACCTTATTCTAGGTTCTGGGATTTAGACTGTACTATTAGCAAGGTGGAGTCAAAAGTGAAGGACAGTGAAGACAGACACACAGGCATGCACACCCACACACTCACCCCACACATACACACACATACACACGCAAACACACGCACACACACACACACACACACACACATGTGTATGTATGTGTGTATGTGTGTGTGTGCATGTGCGCCTCTTGGGCAAGTTTTCCCTGTGATGGTCCTCCTGTGTGTTAGGAAAATGCCTTATAACTGGTAATCACCATTTCAGACACAATGCTTTAAGAACAAGACTGGTGTGTAGGTAGTAAGTTCTTAATGATTTAAGAATTAAACCTTCTCTGAGCACTTGTTCATCAATGATGGGTGATGAAGAAAAAGGAGAGAGAATGGCAGTATCCTCATCTCTACCACAGTAAAAATCAGTGTTGAACACTAGACCAGAAGGTCAGAGTGCACATCAGACAGAGCAAAAACTCCATGGCTCTCATATCCTGGGCATTCATTTCTGGAAAAGCAAATTCTCCCCTGACCAAGCTTGAAAATGAATATGATAATGACTATATCTTCCCCAAGTTCTCACTTACCCAACAAAATTCCCTGCATTCTATATCCTGTCGCATAGTAATTTTGGAGCGGACATTCTGCTTCCAAAGCAAGGAAGAATTTTCAGGGCAACTTGCTGTCTCCTGCCATCATACTATAACTAAATACCATCACATGATTTTCTTTGTTTGTTTGTTTGTTTGTTTGTATCTTACTTATTCACTTTATACCCCAGTCACTGCCTCCCTCCTGGTCACCCCCTCCCACAATCCTTCCCCCTCTCCTTGCCCCTCCCCCTTCCCTTCTCCTCTGAGCAGGTGGAGACCTCTCCTCCATATCCATTCCCCGCCCCCCCCCCCACACACACACACTTCAAGTCTCTGTGGGGCTAGGCGCTTCCTCTCCCATTGAGGGCAGACAAAGCAGCTCATCTAGAAGACCATGCCATGTCCAGGAACAGCTTTTGGGTTTTGGGACAGCCCCCGCTCCAGTTGTTCAGGACCCACATGAAGACTGATCTGCACATCTGCTACATACATATGTATCACGTGATTTTATTTGTAAGAAACACTGCATACATCCCAGACTGATCGATCATACCTATAATCCTAGCCCTTGAGAGGCTGAGGCAAGGAGACCCAGCAGCTCAGTGTCAGGCATGCTACCCAGTAAGCTCAGAGCAAGCTACATTATTGCCCTGTCTCAAAAAACTACCAGTGAGTACAAGTGTAATTGCCCTGGTACTATAGTTACTGTAATTGTGCAACTGTAATTACCCATGTTTTCCCTCACCTTTGCGGCTACAGACTCCATGTTCTAGAAGCTCTTCGGGTGCTGTACTCTTCTATTTTAAGATTGTACCAATAAGCATCAGCAAGAGCTAGTTTTACTGGCAGAAATCTTATACATTTTACATAATGTGACTACTTTTCCAATAGCTACATTAAAGACCACTCAGTGTGGTCCATGAATACTGACTGAAGCCTCTGTGAAGAGGGCAAACTTTAGGATAGGTCCAGTGTTCTCATTTTATTTTGTGTGAACATAAAGAAACCATCTGAGCTTTGCTGTTGCTTTAACTGCAATTCCATATTGCTGTAAAAGATAAGGAAAATTAACAATGGAAAAAGGGGCATTACATCACACACTTATTTTTACTAAAGATAATAAAATCTGTTAAAACAGTGATGTCTCAAGGCAGCTGTGGAATTGGACAATGCTAGCAGCATATTGTTAGGCTGAGCCAGGACAGCTGTTCTCATGCTACATACTAAGACTCTAAAGAGAGAGAGGGAGAGGGAGAGGGAGAGGGAGAGAGAGAGAGAGAGAGAGAGAGAGAGAGAGAGAGAGAGAGAGAGAGAGAGAGAGAGAATGGGGA
>JADRCD010205440.1:0-19886 GCA_019843815.1 Montemys delectorum | reverse complement strand
GAGAGAGAGAGAGAGAGAGAAGATATGTAAATAACAAGACTGACATCTCTACAGTCAGAAGGTTGGGGGTGACAACACAGATGGGGATGCAGACTGATCTGTGAGGGCAACAGCCTATCTGTGCTAGAGTCTTGTCACTTGTGAAAGGACACTGGCATTCGATGACCATGACGACCTGCAGATTTAGGGCTGTACTTATTAACCTCTTCATTAAAGCTGTAGGTCCTTTTCTAACTGCCGGCTTCGTGTCTACAAATAAACCTCCAGGAAGAGGACACAGCACTGCTAGAGCCAAAACGCCAGTCTCTCCGCACATCGTGTGCTCTGCCGACAGTGGCACAGCACAGTGTCTCTTCACTCACACAGGCTTGAGTACTTTAGAATAACACCCTCTCTAAGCAGACAGTAATGAATAAGGCTCTTATCTACCATCTGCCTCACTCACTACTGCTGTCCATATGGCCAAGCATTAATCCGGGATTTCTCAATTCTGATTCTGAATCACAAGCGGCCGTGAGATTAAAAGAAATAAATGACAAAAAAACAAAACAAAACAAAACAAAACAAAAAAAAAAACAAAAAACAAAACAAACCCTGCAGATGTCATGGTGCATGCCAGACTCGGGGAATCAGAGTCTCATGAGAAGAAAAGCAAGCAAGTACTTGGACCCAGTGTTGTTGTCTCTCTGTAAATGATTCTAACATAAAACACTGTCTTTAAATGATTTATACGAGACATCAATTGCTAAATATTATCTTCCAACAATTATGGATCCCCTCAACCACCACCCCATAGTTACTATTTCTAAGAGCTGTCGTTACTGTATACTCCTGTGTGACTTCTTCTAACAGTCCAGCAGAAATATGCTTCCAGCAATGGTGTGAGGAACTGGGCATGGTGGTGCAAGCCTTTAGTCGCAGCCGTCAGGAGGGAGCAGAGGTAGGCAGGTCTCTGAGTTCCAGGGCAGCCAGGGTTGTTACACTGAGAAACACTGTCTCAATAAACCAAAATGAAAGGAAATGAGGCACTGGGGAAGGACTCTTTACCAAAGAACAGCACATGCCTCATTTCATTTTTTATAGGAAGGATTTTCAGGGGAAAGTCTCTGCCAAGTAACAATTTATACTTTCGCAGTCTTGACCTATACTTTAGTTTCATTTACTGGGCAAATGTCAGTTTTAAACTCTCTTTTTTAAGGTTACTTTCCCCGCTCCCACCTATTAATCATTATTATAGAATCACCATTTCTGATCTAGTACATAAGGATCTTTGGGAGCCATCACTGTTAACAAGAAGCAAAAAACTGAACCAACTAGATATGTTAGGGAACTCACAAGACAAACTACTGTACCAACTTGAACAGACAGATGACTAGGGAGAACCAGGGTACTGGGGAAGCCGTGGAGTGCAGAAATGGGCATTGTCATTAATATGCTGCTGGAGGACTACAGTGGATGGACAAGTTTGAAACCCAAGACTCCAGACAGTTCAGTCAAGGAGGAGAGGAGAGGGATGCCACACTTCCATGAATTTTACAGCTTAAAGCTGAAGAAGTTCTCACAGTAAACGTGACAGAAAGAACCCCCTTCTGCTCTCACCACACAAAAGAGGCAAGGAAAGCACATTTACGTCAGAGCTGTCGGCTCTCAGGCTGCCTGTCTAAGGAGCGGCTCTACAACAGCCCTACGTGCAGGCTCTACCTGAGTCAGCAAACACACTGGGAAGGAAAATACCAATTTCAGTGAAGCCTTTGAAGCAAAGAAAGGGAACAGTAAACTGTGGTATGGAAGCGCTAAGCCACAGGGCTTGGGGGAAGGGAGGAGGGACAGAGGAAGACAAGCTCATTCAAGATCAAGACCCAATCAAAGAACTGCAGATACCTTCCTTTCCCAACTCCTGGGACAGCCCATTAATAAGATGTCTCCACAGGGATTCCTTTTACTCAGTATAGCAAGAAGAATAAACACAAGACATCCTGAACGGCCAAACACAGTCTCAAAGAGACAGAGCAAGTATGAAAAACTCAAAAACATGAGGTCTGTCTGGATTAAACCAGTCATTTAAGACAGCCATCACCAAAATGAGAGCTGTTATAATGTATAAAGCTTTGTCTGATATCAGACAGCAGACATGCCATGATGGAACCAAATGTGGACAAGAACTTACACTGCAAGAGTTAAGAAAGAAGTATACTTGTTAAATGAGGAGGAAAGGAACCTAGAGGAGCCACTTAGGAAAGACAGTGATGGAAGACAGCAACATCACCTACGACCTAAGTGGGAGACCACACACCAGCAAGGACACGAACCCTGAATCTAAGGAGTATCAGACAAACTTTCCAAGATGGTCAAACAAAGAGAAGAAAACAAAAACAAAGATAAATCCCTACCTGCCCCACTCCCCCAAAACAGTCAAAATGTCACAGAACAAAATCTCAACAAAATGTGGAAACTACAGAATAAAGTCTTTATATAACGGAACAGTAAAATGAAAAGAGAAAAAAGCAAGAACTCGCCTAGTTAATGTCAGACAATAAACGACAGATCCAAGGAGCTCAGAAAATACAAAGCAGAATAAAACACAAACTAAAAGAAAATCCTTTATCTTGAGTAGGGCAAGGGAGCTATAATCCCACAACTCTGGACTACACGGTAAAACCTTGTATAGAAATAAAATAATAAAATCTTACCAAAGCAAGATTTACATCTGTATGTTCAAATTATAGAAAATTGACGGTGAACAAACACAAAATAATTTATAACGAGGATAAAAACTGTAGTTCACTTCTCAGAGACAAACAAAGAGAAATAGTACTAAAATAGTCACAGTTGATGGTAGGTGAGGCCAGTTTCCCAAACCACTAAACATTGTATAAGGAAGAGTTATAAAGACTTAGTCATCTAACACTACTCATGAGTCTTGAAAGAAAAGTTTTAAAGGTTATTTTAAAGAGAAATAAAGAATTAAGTAGGCCAAAAGTTCAAATTTGCACAAAGGAAAAATATCAGAGAAGAAACAGAGTAAAATATAAAATTAACTTATCTTAATCTTAATTGATCGAATAGGTAACTTGTTCAAAATAACAGCAGCACTGTATGTCATTATTCATGTTTGTTTATACGTAAAATGAGTGTCAGCTACAGCAGAAGGGACATAAGAATAAAATTGTTTTATCATAAGATGTTCGTACGATCTATGAGTCACCATGGTTTTCTCTGAAAATGGATGCAGATTATTTGTTAACACATACTTCACTATCTGGGGCAGTGGTAGTCAACCTGCCTAATGCTGCGATCCTTTAATACAGTTCCTCATGTCATGGTGACTCCCAACCATAGGATTATTTTCATTGCTACTTCATATCATAAATTTGCTACTGTTATGAATTGTAATACAAATATCTGATATGCAACCCCCTAAGGGGTCATGACCCACAGGTTGCAAACCACTGATCTAGGGTAACTACTACAAGATGTTAGGAGAAAAAAAAAAAAAAACAAAACAAAACAAAAGGAGAAAGGAAGGAACGACAGACCTGTTAGACAGAGGAAAAAGGAAAAGGAATCATATATTATAGAATATATAACTAAACTCATAGCACAATAAAAGTAGAAGATGAAGCAGGATCAAAAATAAAGATCATAACTATAAAAGACTGAGCAGCAGACCCTCAGCTGGTGACAAGAGAATGCTACGTCATTCAATTGTGCAGCTGAAGACACAGTGGCATGTGACACTCCCGCCTAGTCCTCAGAGCTGCACTTGATTGCTCCTTTGCAGAGATGCTCACTGTTCTAGGTATTCCACGGTTCTTACTTCAATTTTTCTTGTTTAGTCTTAGTTGGTTTTAAATCAAAACCGCCACGCAGCAAAGCTGCCTTTACAGCATTAAATGGCAAGAATAAGGAAGCAGAAAAGGGATACACTATGCAACACTTTCTCATTGGAAGCTAACAGGATACCTGGGAAAATGCATCCCAAGCAAAAATACACAAATAAGACTCAAGGAGACAACTGGTGTCCTGAGAGATCAAAGAAAGTTAATCCAGTGTGCATAAATAGTGCTTTTAAAAAAGAAAAACCATGAACAGATATGGTAGATACTAATCAGTTTTGAACATCAATGATCTAACTACACCAATTTAAACCAGCAGAGACTGTCACATGAAGGGAGCAAGGAAAGAAGAATCACACAATTCAGGTATGGGTTGTCTACAAAAAATCAGCTTTACATACAGAGACATACAGATCAAGGTAAATAAATGAGGAGAGCTGTAACATATTATGACAAATCAAAACAAAGTGGCACCGGATAGATTAGTTTCAGACATAGAAAGATTCAGATGAATAAATGTTATGAGGGACACTAAAAAAGGTTTTTAAAAAAGGCTAATTATTCATGGACAATAGTAACAATACTACGTATAGTGTATACTTAACAATACAGTAAAAAAATATAAGATAAAAACTGTAAGAACTGTAAAGACCGGAGATGAACCAACTACATATAGCAACTGAAGATCTGCAACACATTTCTATCAGAAACAGACCACTCAAGGGCTGGGAGATACCTCAGTCAGTTAAAGTGTTCTCACTGCCCAGTTCTCAAGAAGGAGAAACCCAGCATTATGAAAATAGAGACAGGCAGGTCCCCAAGAGCCTTGCCAAATGGAAGAATTCAGATTCAGTGTGAAACCCTGTCTTTAAAAACTCAGGTGAGCAGCAACATAGCATTGACTTTTGGCCTACATCCCTTAGTCTTGAGAGAATTACATGGAACAGGCAACAGTAATGGGCATGTATAGGCTGCACCATCCAGTAACGTCTGTGTACTTATCCTTCTCAACTCACACAGGACAAGCGACTGCAAAGACTGAGGGAACACTGGGGAACTTAAATGCACCTGTGCTGGCTAGGTCTTAACCTGACACAAGTTGAGAAACTGCCTCCATCAGATTGCTTACAAGCAAACCTGTGGGCCACTTAATTGCTTAAGGACTGACGTGGGCAGCCCCAGGGCACTGCTGTAGTCACACCATGAACAGTTGGATTTTGTTTTTCTTTTTGGTGGTGGGGGCTGGGGGTTGGTTGGTTGGTTGGGTTGGTTTTTAACCTGGGACCTAAGCAGTATAAGAAAGCAGGCTGAACAGGAGTAAATGCTGCTTTTATTTCCTCAGATGAAGAGATGAAATGAAAGCTGTCAAGCTGTTGAATACAAGGCTTGGGATGAGCCCAGAGCGTTTCTTTCTGTTCTATCTATTCCTAGGCCTAGGCCCGGAAGGTACTAGCCACTATACAATCTAATCTTCTGCCAACCAGAATCTTGAAGGCTTCAGCTTCCAGTATTTAGGCCTACAATGTTTTAGCCTCCAAAACTTACTACTGGGTAAACTCACCCTTTCTAGGTCTTTCTGAACTCTCTCTCGCTGGTTCAACTCAGCTCTTCTGGCTCCAACTCCTCTCCAATCTGACTGACTCAAACAGGCTCTCTCAGTTTCTGAATGAATTGCTCTGCTTGGCCTCATACTAACCTTGGCAATATGTATATTCTATGTATATGTGGATTCAATAAATCTTCTGGCTCCTTCTGTCGTCCCCTGTGTCTAGCTTGTTCTCTCTGCAATCTGTCTGTAAAACTGTCCCGGTAATACTGCTGCTTGCCACCCCCTTCCTTTGCCTCTCGTCCCTCTCTCCTTCTGTGAGATTTGGGCATGTCCTGTCAAATCTTTCTCTGATTCATCACTTTTTTCTGCCCCTCACTTAGACATCACTTTCAAATATGACTGCCTCCTTCTATAAACTACCTTACGTTCATTGTTTGGGACTAAAGGTGTGTGCTAAGGGTGTGTCTACATTCCAGCCAGATCATATAGACCTAGGTTTTTGGATGTGACCCCGTGCCAGAGCAGCCATGTTGCTGGATTAAAATTCCTCTTCCACAAGCCATGGAGAGTAAGGGAGTGAGCAGCCTTCCTCTGTCATCTATTGCTGCCTCAGTTCCTTCCTGAGATCTCCCATTACTCCCTTTCATGGCGTACTGTATCTGAAGGTGAGAGAAACCCTTTGGCCCCCAAGTTGCTTTCTGATATGGTGTTCTATCACAGCAATAGAAGCAAACTAGGACAATGCACTAGTAAAATTAAAAGAACAGAAATCAAGCCTTTAGTGGATAAAGTCTTTCCTCAGGCACACTAGAGGCATGGACTCTGATCCCTAGCACCCATACAAATATTGAGGGCATAGCAGCCACCTGTAACTCAAGCACTTGGAAAGGACAGCCAAGGGATCTCCAGGAGCAGGCTTGCCAGCTAGACTCACCATACTGTCAAGGTCTGGCTTCTGCCTTAATAAATAAGGGGAAGGATGACAGAGGAAAACTTTTGATGTTAGCCTCAAGACTCCACATACTTGTGAACACAAACACACACATATACACATGCACACACATACACACATATACACTTGCACACATACACACACATACACACTTGCACACATACACACACATACATGCAAGCATACACATACATACATATACACATACAAACACACACATACAAACACACATGCACACAGGCACTGGCAAAACCAAACCAAAACAATAGAAATCATACAGTATCTGCACTTGAAACACCACAGAATCAAAGTGTAAAATGATAGCTGGAATTTTCAGAAATACTGGGAAATAAAGCAACACAAAGCTAGTAGCATGGAAGTCAATGAAGAAATTTCAAAAAAAAAAAAAAAAACTTTAACTTTCATAAAACTGAAAACTGCATTTTATCCAAATGTATGGACCACAGAAGAGCATTTAGCAAGAACTGTCTAGCACTGAATGTTAAAAACTGATGAAGACCTTACAGACACAGAGCCACACACCTACATTCCAGGTACTTGGAAGGCTATGGCAAGAGACCTGATTAAGTTCAAAGTTTGGAGCCAGTATGAAAAAGGCAGCAAACCTGTATCTTTTAAAGCATCCACAAAAAGGGAAAAAGGATGGAAGGAAGAGTATTTAGTCAAGCTAATCAAGTTAAAAACAAAAATACAGAATTCTTTAATGTTAGGAATACAAACCATCACTGAAATTGCCATGTATTCTGAAATAAAAATTAAGAAACACCATGAACAGTCTGTTGCCTATAGTTCAGATATTATAGAAGAAATACAGCAATCAAATACATAATTTTCCAAAATTTACAAAGAAATAAGCATTATAAATAAGTCAGTAACTGGTAAAGAAATAAATTAAAAGTCTCTTAAAACACAAAGCACCCATGCTCTACTCTGCTCATAGCAGCAATGTATATAACAGCCAGAAGTTGGAAACAACCCAGATGTCCCTCAACAGAGGAAAGGATACAGAAAATGTGGTACATTTACACAATGGAATACTACTCAGCTATTAAAAACAATGACTTCATGAAATTCACAGGCAAATGGATGGAACTTGAAAATATCATCCTGAGTGATTTAACCCAATCACAAAAGAACACACATGGTATGCACTCACTGATAAGTGGACATTAGCTCAAAAGTTCTGAGTACCCAACACACAATTCACAGACCATATGAAGCTGAAGAAAGAGGATCAAAGTATGGATGCTTCAGTGCTTCTTAGAAGGGGGAACAAGAAACTCACAGGAGGAAATATGGAGACAAAGTGTGGAGCAGAGACTGAAGGAAAGGCCATCTAGATACTGCCCCACCTGGGGAATCCATCCCATATACAGTCCCCAAACCTGGACACTATTGCAGATGCCTGGAGATGCTTGCTGAAGGGAGCCTGATATGGCTGTCTCCTGAGAGGCTCTGCCAGAGCCTGACAAATACAGAGGTGGATGCTCACAGCCAACCATTGGACTGAGTGTGGGGTCCCCAGTGGAAGAGTTGGAGAAGGGACTGAAGGAACTGAGGGAGTTTGCAGCCCCATGGGGCGAACATGAGTGTCAATTGGCCAAACCCCTCAGATCTCCTGGGGACTGGACTAACAATCAAGGAGTAAACATGGAGGGAACCATGCTGTATATGTGGCAGAGATGGCCTTGTTGGACATCAATGGGAGGAGTGGCACTTGGGCCTGAGGTGGATAGATGCTCCAGTATAGGGGAATGACAGGATGGGAAAGTGGGAGTGGGTGGGTAGAGGAGCACCCTCATAGAGGCAGGGGGAGGGCAGATGGGATAGGGGACTTCCAGAGGGGAAACCCAGAAAGGGGATAACATTTGAAATGTAAATAAAGAAAATATCTAATAAAAGAAAAAAATTGAAAAATAAAAAAATTAAAATAAAAATTAAAAACACAGTGCACCAGTATAAAGTGGGTTTATTGGTGAACTATACTGTCTCAACAATATCACTAATTAGACATAAACAGGGAGGCCCTTTCCTAATGTAATTTACAAGTTGGCATTCATCCTAATCCCAAAACCACAAGAACACAGTACAAGATAGTACAGAGCAGCAATTCTCAGAATCACAACTGCACAAGAACCACAAAGCATGACCAAACCGGAGTAACACATGGTCCTGGAGCTTGGCGGTACGAGAATGTTCCCCATAGGCATTTGTTCCCCGGTTGGTGCCTCTGTTTGAGATTTTGGAGGTATGGCCTTGTTGAAGGAAGTATGGTGGGCTTTGAGAGGTCAAGGATCCAACACCATTTCCAGTAGCACTCTTGGTATCATGCTTACGATTAAAGATGTGACTGCTCAGCATTCTGTTTCTGCCCTCATGCCTGCTACTTCCTGCCATGAAGGAATCCTACCCTTCTAGGACTGACGGAGTTCAAGTAAACTTTTCCTTCTCTAAGGTTTCTTGGCCACAGTGTTTTATCTCACAGCAGCAGAAAAGTACTGAATACAACAGTTTGTCAGCATTTAAGAACCAAGGCGAGGAAGTGGCTGAGCAGGTAAAGTCCTTGCATCGAGATCCCCCCACCCAGGCCAACTGTGTGTGGTGGCACACATCTGCAACCTGGGGGTAGAAGCAAGTACATCCTAGGAGTTCGCTGCATGATCAGAGTCTAGGAAAAGAGCACCAGGTTAGTGAGAGACCCTGCCTCCAAGCAGTAATGTGGACAATGGTGGAGGAGCACTCTCGACAGGAGGATATAGTGTTGGATCTTTTAACTCTCAAAGCCCACCTCCAGGGACATACTTCCTTCTATAAGGCCAGGCTTCGCATACCTCCCCAACTTCCCCAAAGAGTGCCATCAACAGGGACCAAGTATTCAACAGGCATACACAGAACCAACAACACACATAACTACTACATGCCGTGCTCACAGGCAACAGCGACTGTTACCTGCCACATCAACACATTCAAGAAAAGTGACAAAATTCAATGTATTTTTCTAGAGTTTTTTTTAAAAAGTGTCAGTAAACTAGGATATAGTAACTATTTAACAAACTCAACTTTAAAGGGGCATGCACCAAAACCAAAGCATCAATAAAAAGAAATCCAAAGCTTTCTCCCTGACCGGAAACAAGACATATATGTCCCCTCTCATCACCCCTTTCTCCCTGCACTGGAAATCTTTGCCCATGCATTAAGAAAACAATTGGTTTATACGTTAGGAGGAATAGACTCAGATGGTATGGTCATCTGCCATTCAGACAAAACACAGCTGCTGTTAATACATGGCCAGTGCAAAGATGGCATGCATTTCCCTGCATGCTAACCAGTGGAACCGCAAATTAAAGGCAAAGTGTTATTCATGGGCATGTATACACATATACACACAGACCTCAAAAAAGAATTAAATAGAAAATTAAAATGTGTACAATCTATATGAGGAAACATAAAATTATCCTCAAAGAATCAAAGTAGAAGTAAGTAAGTGAAAAAATATTCCATATTTGTGGATAAAGACCATAAATAATATGAACAGGTCAACTTTGTGATCTTGACCTACAGAGTCAATATAATCCTCCTCTGAGCTATTTTGTGCATAATAAAAAGCAAACAGACAAACAAACAACAACAAAAACTATGCTAAGGTTTATGCAGAGAAGTAAAATATCTAAAATTATATCAAAGGAGGTTTGCCATTATCAAGTAATGTCAAGAGTTACTTACTGTAAAGCTATAATAATCTTGATGGTATATATTAGTACATGATACCACAGAGAGGGCATGAAACGCGGTCTACATAAATAGAACCAAACTCTACACCCTGAACAAAGATTTACTGAAAATGCACTACGGATGTCTAGATGTCCTCTAACCAACTGGATAAACACCATGGCACAGCCAGACAACAGGCTATTAGATGCTCTAAGAGCAGAAACTTAAAGATGCTAGTAAGTGAAAGGAACCAAAATGAAAACAATAAATGATGTGTGGCCCACTATAAGACTTTCTTTAAAAGGCAGTGGAGAGACCAGAGGCTGGGGGAGGAAAGGCTCACTGGCAGAGCTGAGAAGACTGCGCACTGAAACTGCTCCTCATAGGCAGCCCTGCACATACGCCATCAGTGATCTGGCAAATCTACACACCACCAGGAAGAAACCCCAATGCAGTGCTTTAACATGCTGGGTGAGAAGAATGTGTCTCTCATAATTCACCACTGCGCCGAAGGCAGCGTTCTGGTCGGAGATGATGACAAAGGCAGGCAGACAACATACGAGAAATCCGAACTGTCTTTAGATATTAATATACTAAGTAAAAGATAGTCACAGCCTCACAGTGAAAATGGTGATCTTTAATTTTTCTGCTGATTCTTGAGGCTAATATTCTATTGGTCTGTCATTTAAATGAATTACTATGTGTTATTTCTGAAGTTAAAAACAAAAATGCTACAAGTAACTACAAAGGAAAAAGTCATTTAAGTTGGCCAGGCATGGTGGCTCACACATGCAGCCTCAATACTCAGGAGGCTGGGGTAGGACTGTCAGCAGTTCCGGACAAGCCTGGGCTACAGTGTGAGACGCTAATTGGCTAAAAACAACAACAGTAGTAGTAGGAATGCCAAACCCTCTTTAAGTTAGTAGGCTTTAACAGTGTATTACAATGCCCTACAGAACTTGACGTCAGTCAACTGCCCCTCTTTTAATGTAAGGGAAACCAGCACTAAGACAAGCAAGCACCTGTAATCCCTTTTGGGTCTCTGGATTGTGGTCAGGTGCAGTTACGTGATCGAAGTTTTATATTAATGTGTGGTTGCACTAACCGTGGAAAGAGACATCTGGTTACTTTAGTAAGACTTTTTTCTATTCATAAACAAAATAGAATGGTTAAATGTGTTCATTCATAGCTACTGTTTTGGCATTAAGATATCTCTCGGGAGGTGAAAATAAGTTGTGCTTCTGCATAGGCGCTGTTTTAGAATAGCACTTGGTGCACTTTGATATTTTTAAATGAACTACTTCCTTGGTCTACTATAAAATGTGGTCACACATAACAGTTGTCTAGGTTAAAGGAACGAGGAATGTACATTCTCCCACAGAAGCAAAGCATCCACGACGCTCTCCAAAGGCTCACTTTGTTTGTTTTTCTAAGAATACTAATGTGGTCCTTGTGTGCTGGGGCATACTTTTATTCCCAGGACTTGGGAGGCAGGGGCAAATGGATTTTTGTGAGTTCAAGGCCAGCCTGGCCTACATAGTGAATTTGAGGTTAGCTAGAATCAGGAAACAAAATAAACCAAAGTTAATTTTACAAGAAAAACATAATGCATAAGAAGAAATGAAGTCCATAGACTGAATACATGACAGAATACATTTCGATATGTTTTATATTTGTCTTCTTTTCAAAGACAGAAATAAAAAGTACTTATACAAAGTAAAGGCCTTCAGCAGAAGGAGCTTCAGTAGCTGATGCCACCAAGTGCCAACTCTCTCTCTTTGGCAAGTATTTTTTGCGATGAGAACAGAGGCACTGATGTTGGGGTGGAGTGCTGTCTAAGGTGTAGAGTTAACCATTCCTCAATAGACAATATCCCCAGCAAAAGTGTCATATGTCCCAGCTGACACTAATTTAAAAGGGAAACAGAATCAAATCTATACGAAAAGTAACTCAGGTTGAAAATGATTTTATAATGGCCATATACATTCTAAGACTGCATCAATGTTGCAATGACCACACACATTCTAAGACTGGTTCTATCTTGTACTTTATATCATGCTTCGAACAAACCTCATTTTTCAAATGAGGATTAACATAACATCAAAACTACCAGCTCCTTATTTTAAAGTTTCATTCTCTCATTATAGGACAATCTCATTTACTGTAGATTACTGTGTATTAAAACTCAGCAAAAGTAAATATAAATAAGTATGCTCAGAACATTTTTGCTTTTCAACGTATATGAAATATACAACTTTCACATAGGATTAATATTAGGAAAAATGGAAGTAAGAAGAAATGGTGATTTTTCTGAAATTATATCTATATTTACTATTGGAAAATGATGCAGAGAGCTCTATAAAATATCATCTTAAAAAGTACCTTCAACTTTAGTTGCCAACAGTAGACCACACACATACACACTTTCTTTCATGGAAGTATGTCTGTAACATACTTGATCTCAAGAGCTAACCAAGTATCTGAACTTCCTTTTGGAGCCTATGAGTTTGTGCTTTTCGTTACCTTACTTATCTTTCAGGTTGCTTCCCTCAGGAGTGAATGGTATTTCTAATAAAAATGTGGACACATCTGACGAGTCACAAAATGGTAGTAAGACGTTTTCATTCTCTTTTACTTTTAAAGCTATCCATCTGAAAGTTTTTATGTGTTTACCATAGGAATGAAAAATATTAACTCCCCAAGTGTTATAAACTCAAGCATCTCTTACCTAGACCTGGGAAGCAGCAGAAGGCAGGCTGGGCACCATGAGGTGCCATGAGTGCAGAGCTACTCCCAGTGAGTGGCCCAAAACACTCTGGTCACCACACTAATCAGGACCAATGGGAAGGTCATCAAGGCCTTTCTTGGGATTGAAAAGCATTTCTGCAAAGAATTTAACTTTATATAAGGAATACTAAGAATCCATGAGAATTTACTAATTACTTTTTAAAAATGGCTTATAAATTATTAAAAATTTTTGTTTCAACAGGGATAATGGTTAGTGCGTGTGTATATGTGTATGTGTGTGTGCGTGTGTGTGTGTGTGTGTGTGCGTGTGTGTGTGTGTGTGTGCGTGTGTGTGCTGTATGTAGTGCCCACACACGTGCATAGTAATACTTAAACAATGAAAAGAATCACTAAGCCTGAACACAGTGCCCACTGTGGGCCCTGAGCAGTAACCTACATCAGCAACTATGTCCACATCTCTAAGCTTCTTAAACTTCCTTCCCACCCACGGCCAGAAGAAGAAAGGATACGCCACAAACAAATAACATCATTCTTTTAAAAAATGAAAACAAAGAAACTGAAAACTTAGAGCAATTAGAATTACTGAAACTGAAACTGAATGACTGTCATACACCTAAGGTCTTTAAAGGTATTTAAAAGGAAATCATATGCAGACAATTGTCTTTAGTCCTACAAGAGGTCCGAGACACCTGCACAGGAACTTTAACTCTGAGGGCATCTCGGCTTCCCTACAAGTAACCTGCTGCGTGTGTCTTCTCGAAGGGGAGTCTCAAGCACTTTCTGGCAATCTTTTATGATTACAATTTTATAAATTCTTAGTTTATCTTATAAAAAGTCAACATTTCAAAAGGGAGGGTGCAGAGCCCGATGTAGTACCACAAGCACATTCCAGTGCACAACTATGAGGTAGAGGCAGGAGGATTTGGAGTTCAAGGACAGTGAGCCTGGGCTACCAGAGACCCATCTAATTTAAAACAAAGCAAAAAATGGCATCAGTGTTTACTCTGGTTGCTCCATCAGAAGCTTCAGAGCACACAGCGGGCTTAGCTCCATCAGAAGCTTCAGAGCACACAGCGGGCTTAGCTCTACCTTGATAAAGGTCTTCAAATCCAAAACACAGCACACGCACACGGTGAGATAGGCTAAACCCAAACACGTCCCCTTTAGTCTGCAATCCCACAATGCTAAGGATATGTATTCTGAGGATGTGAAATCGCAAGTCAGTTCAGAGAAGGCTTATTGAAGCACCATATTAAAAAAAAAAAAAATCAACACTCACAGTCTGATAAGGAACTGCCTTTCTGTAAATAATGTGCCTCTTACACTGCATCTCATTAAAGCCACATTCACAGCACTGCCACCAAAGATTAACCTTCTGTGTAATGCTACTTTACTTGCAGTCCACTCACACATATACATGTGTAGAAACACTCATTAGTACTTCAAGATACTCTGCTGCTACCAAATTTAGAACCAACTTACATACCAGCAATTCAAGGAAGACAGTTCCCATTCTAAATAGTAAAACCACCAGCCCTGGCAGCCTATGCCTTTAACAACCCTAGCACTTGAATGTAGAACCAGGTGGGTCTCTGTAAGGTTGTACAACACTTACAGAGGAAGTTCCAAGCCAGCGGGAATTACAAGGAGAGACTGTCTCAAAAGAAAGAAAAAAGTAGACAAAAAACATGTAATCAGGAACTGTTTTAAAAGTAAATTTACACTCAACACTCAAGAAAGAAAGGCAAGCTTTCCTAATGGTACTAAAAGGTGTTCAGCTTGTCTGCCAAGTCAATATTCAAAGTGAACACTGTGCCTCTTCACCTGCTCTGTCCTGACCTCATCTGTAAACACTTATGCATCTACTGAAGGATTATGGATGCATTCACAGGATACAAAGCAAAGCAGGCCATATGGAGTGTCAGGCACTTGGAACACTTAATCTGATCATACTATAGGCAAGAGTAGCTTAAAGACTCCTCAAGTCTTCCATAGAGAGGACTGGGCAACACAGTGTCAGGACAGGACAGAACCACCATCCTCCACTTCCTCCCTACAGCAAAGGGAGCAGACACCAAGACCTCAGTTCTCCCATCACATAAAATCCGTCTCAAGACTGTACACTAATCTATTAATATGGCAATTCCTCTACAATGTCTTTTACTCCTTTAGAATAGCAACAGGATTTTAGAAAGAATTATGCTAAAACTCAAATGAGAAGCAGAGACTATCAGGAAAAAAAGTATGTCATTATATTTAAAGAAAAATGATTTTAAAGCACAAAATCGATTTTCCATAGTTAACATTGTTTTTCAGGTCCATAGACTTTCTTTCATGTTTTATTGACTCTTCTTAACTAATGGAAAACTTAAGCTAAAGACAGTTATTTGCAACCAGACACATCTGACGTATATGCCTGGAGCGGTCATACTAACAGAAATGCTGACATTTAGTAGGTGAGAGCCAGTTATAATTGTTCCTATGTGCTGGACAAAACTCACAGAATTAAACTGCCCAACCCACTACAAGCTACTGAGAATTGCAGAACAAATCCCAAAAGCTAAACAGTTATCACACTATATATTCAATTATAAAACTCACAATATCACACGTAAAAATGTATCTAATTGTCATGCTAACAGCAGCCCAGACTGCCTTCTCAGAATGGTCCTGCAGTAAAGTAGAAGGTGACATAATTTCCAACTCAACCTTCCTGTATGCTCTGTGGTTTCTTGGGTGCTTCCATCCCGACTCACTCCTGAGACTTCACCGAAAGCAGGCAAGTCCTTTCCCAGTGCCCATTCTGCCACAAGTGTCTGGGGTCCACACTACTACCCCCACGATTACTGCAACCCGGGAAGTTTCACTTGCTGTTTTGTCAGTCGCGATATTGCTGCCTGACCAAACACATGCACACAAATAACACTTCCTTCCTGCCGAGTATCTTCTTATATGATTTCTAGTGTAATAACACCTCTAGGCTAAAATTCAATTGGCTACTCTTTGTGGGGGTGGGGGGTGTACATTAGGAACATATGTGGTGGTGCAGATTCACATATGTGTACATGTATGTACCCCTGAGGCCAGCCCTGTTCTTTGAGCTAGTGTCTCTCACTGGAACCTGAAGCTCAGCCACTTTGCCAGGCTGGCCAGCTACCACCCCAACATGGGATGCCAAGCACACACTATCCTGGGCTTTAACATGGGTCTTTATACTTGAGGAATCCAGTGAGCTTCCCAGACCTCTAACTGCTTCTTTTTGTTTGTTTGTTTGGTTTTTTGTTTTTGTTTTTGTTTTGAGACAATGTTTCTCTGTGTAGCCCTGGCTATCCTGGAACTCACTCTATAGACCAGGCTGGCCTCAAACTCAGAAATCCACCTGCCTCTGCCTCCCAAGTGTTGGGATTAAAGGCGTGCGCCACCATTGCCCGGCATCTAACTGCTTCTTTCAATGAGGACACTCTTCCAACCAGCATGCTCCCCGGCATTCCCTCAATCTGCCATTATTTTCTAAGCCATGTTTATGCCCACAGATTTCCTTGCTCAGAACTTTTCTGATTCTTCATACTGCCATTCTGTATGCTTGTCTACCAATGTGTGGAAATGATCATCAAGAGCTAGGAATTCAATCTGGAATCTGACCCTGTAAAGACAGCGAATCTCTATGCCAATTGTCTAACTGCAATGTTTGACTAGTTCCAGCCCTGTGATTAGAACTAGAAGCCTTTAGAAGGGTCATACATTCATTTCCTCTGAATTACACACCTCAACACAGAGAAATCTGAACTCACGGAACTGTCCTTGGCTGAATCACCCAACACAGCACCTTAATTGTAATTTCGTTTTAAAAAGAAAGACCAGTTTCTTGATCAAAAATGACAAGGACTAGCATTCAGGCCTCGAAGTCTATAATCGAAAGCCTGTGAGCTCACCAAATGAGCTGCCAAGTGAGCTCCCAGATACAGACGCCCTTCCTTCTGTAACCCTGTATGCAACATTACACTGCAACTGAAGGCTTCATTTCACCAAACTGGACACTGAACTTTCCATAAGTCAAGGCTACAAAAAAAGGAGGTTATTTAATAATGTCCTCTCAAATTATTGGACATTCAGTTAATTAGAAATTCTGTTTTTCCATAGTCCTTTAAATATTACCATTAAAACGCCCCAATTTTAGGCCCCCCTTGTTTATAGATAACATATCATGTTAAAATATGATCAAGGCCATGATAATCTAAGAAGAGAAAGCAATTTGCAACTATATTGTGACCAAGTGGTCTAAAAAAATATAATAGCACTAAATGACCCCATTCTTTAGTATGGCTTCTCTTCCCAAAGTTGACATCTAGATTACCCATTAAAATCAAATGTTGGGGCTGGAGATATGGCTCTGTGGTTAAGAGCACTGATTGCTCTTTTGGAGGCCCTGAGTTCAAATCCCAGCAACCATAACCATCTGTAATGAGATCTGATGCCCTCTTCTGGTCTGTCTGGTGTAAGTACACAGCTACAGTATACTTACATATAATAAATAAATCTTTTAAAAAAAAATCAAATGTTTTTATTTCTCTATGGCAAAAAAAAAAAAGGAAAACAAATAATATCACTACTATATGACCTTGTATATAAAATTGTGTTTTCCTGTTTCTTACCAATAAATACATGACAAGCTCTTGTCTTCTTTGGAGGACAAGATGATTAATAGAACAAAATGGTATCAGTCACTTGTTGTACGTGAATGCAATAAATAGATTAGAAGTTTTGCTGCAATACTAGCTATGTATTAAGGATTCAATTTTCACTACCCTTAAATGCAACCCTTACATATCAAATATCGCTTACTCATTCAGTCTTTTGGGTAGGTTGTGCTTTCAACTCCATGTAAGACAGTCAACTCAGTCTACATTGCCACCATTTAAGAAGGTATCCCGTTACAAACAGGCTAGGTTTGTATTTGGAATCTCAACAGCCCAATTCTATGTGAGAAATTATCCAATTTTGCTATATAATTAATCAAAGGATATTTTATTTATAAGTACCTTTCTTTCCTAATAACACCCTTTGGGGGAAATATATTCTTGACAATAAAATTTTAAAATGGGAAAACACAGAAGGACTAGAAGAAACCAATGTAAAAGAGGAAGCCAGAACAAACGTGGCACTAGGCAGGCCTGTAAGAAGCAGGCACGTTAGAGCAATGTGGAGTTCTAAGTTAGGATGCGTACACTGAGATGTCTTTCTTAACAAAGACAAATAACCCAATAGATATGTTACACTAAAAAGGTCTCTGTCGTTTTCTATAAGTCAGAGCCACAATAAACAAAGCTGTATGCTCCACTTGTCCCTCACAGAAGGAATGACTGGGGCATACTGCTGGTAAGCAAGCCAATTTGCCAATGTTGGTGCAAACCTCTAAGAAGGAAAAGCAGAAGAGACTCAGTAGACAGTCCTCGGGATTTCATTCTAAACATAGCAAGGATTTCTAGAAGAAAATCTCACTGTAATCAGATGTTCACTCTTACTAATATTTAACTATAAAAAGATATATAAGCCCAAAGGCTCTTGTGAGGGATCATTTTTAAAGTCTGATCCTTTGAACTAGAAATTAACATAGGCCTGACAAGTTAACTCTATCTGTTGGATGTACTTGCTAATTATGTAAATTAGAGTTGAAAGTATTTGTAAGAGGAATAATTGCTTTACAGAGTCAGCTTGCTGATGGCACATATAATTAAATATAAAAAAGGACCAAATGGCTGTTAAAAAGTTATATAATAAAATTGTTGAGGCCAGGGGAAACAAGAAGGAAGAAGAAAACCTTTGAAAGAAAAGTAAAATAATTTAGAAATAACTGATTTTTTTCCCTTCAGTCACATAGTAAAATGATTTTGTTGGAGGGAAAAAAAATCTTTCAGTTCCAAACAGTCCTTCTAGAACAATGCTAAGTGATTTTGACACCAAATTTCACTGAACAATGAGAAAATTAACTATCCATATCTACAAAACTAAAATAGAAAGTCTTTGTAAAAATAAAAACATCTAAGCAGTTGAAGTCAAATATTCTAGACTTGACAATTTAGCTATTTGGCCCCGAGCAGCTCATGCACACTGCTGCAGAAATCACCAAGTTAAGACCTGACCATTAAAGACAGGCCTGCATTGCCAGTGTTTGAAATACATTTCCGGGAAGGCCCCCAGTCACGTTTTCAAGACAGCAATTGTCAAAGTTAAACTTGAGGCATATTCTGATGCCATATAAGGTACCTTTTGAAATATATTAAAAGACTGCAAGATTCCTGGTTCATGCTTAAATCAAATGCTGAAAAACCTACAGTGTAAATAGAATAGGCCAGCTCCTCCCATTGCCCCCTTGCTTGTCAATAATAATGTCGAGTGAAGCTCACTCAGCGGCTTGTCAGTCTATTATCAGCATAGCATCTCAATGGAGGCTGGTCAAGAGTGATTAAATGTCAGAAGAAAGGCAATCACACATCTTAATTAAAGATAAATAGTATAAAAGAGAAAATGAGAACATCTTCATTGTTCAGACCACAAAGATTTTCTTGAAAAACAATTCTTGTGAAGAATTTAAAAAAATCACTATGTCAAAACTATCCAATCCATATACAACCAGAAAAAAAAAAAAGCCTTTCTCTACATGTTAACGTACTAACTTAGTAGTTTCTGCTACACATAACAGATTACAGAAGGCAGTCTTTCAACAAGGTGCATTTATAGCTATGCATTTTACAAAACAATGCCCTGAAATCTCTAAAAATTGTTAGCCCTTCTTATTTACAGAAATCTAATTTGATAATAATGGGTTTTTTTTCTAGACAGATGTGTAGAAAGCTTCTAATTAATAGAGTAATGACAGTTAAGGTCAACATCCACTATATACAATACTTTAACAAGCAGTTCACAGTGCCCTGAACTCTGAACTTTGGTCTTTGAATGTCATCTTTAGCATTGGGCTTTAACAGTCCCCAAATACAAGCACGTGCATTCCCCTAAGGATCTTGTAGCCATTACAAACACACACACACACACACACACACACACACACACA
>JADRCD010205439.1:0-20281 GCA_019843815.1 Montemys delectorum | reverse complement strand
GAGTCTTAGGGGTAGGGAGTATGATATAGTACTACATAGTCTCTTATTCTCTGAGTGTCAACTGCCTATTGGTTTCTGTATTGATCACCAGTATAGTTTAAGTAGTACCATTTAAGGAAACCAATGTGTGTGTGTGTGTGTGTGTGTGTGTGTGTGTGTATTTTGTTACTTTTCTAGCACATTCTTATTTTTAAGTTATAAGATTAATTCTAATACATGTTCTTGTAATCAGGAAGAACATTCTAACATTTCTAATGTAGAATTAGTATTTTCTATTCTATCAATTTGCAGTAACTAGTGTTGACAATTGACTATAAATTCCTCTAAACCAGTGGTTTTCAATGTTCCCAATGTTGCAACCCTTTGATACAGTTCCTCATTTTGTGGTGATCTCCATCTATAAAATGATTTTTGTTACTACTTTTTAACATCAATTTTGCTACTCTTATGAACCATAATGTAATATCTGTGTTTGACCCACAAGATGAGAACAACTGAATCTAAAGTGTCTAAACTATACTCATATTTAAGTCTTTGTCTTTTCTAATTAAACAATTGAAAGATGGCCTTTATTCTTCTCTCATCTGATACTCTTACTTATGAGTGAAAATAAACACTTCTCCTTGTATTTTTCTTCTACAAGTTGCTGTTGGATTTCTTTTCGCTGATCATTAACCATCATAATATCAAATATTCATCTCTTCTGGTGACCCAATGTCAGTGGTTTCCCAACATTTACATTCTCATTTACTAGCTATCTTTTTCATGCACATCATTTCATGGCACAAATAACTTGAACTAAATGAATCAAACTTCTAATGTGTGCTAAAGATGACTCTAAAAACATGTTTTGATTACAGAACATTTTGATTCATAAGTGGGAGACTATTTATTTCAAATATAAATCAATAGTATAATTTTAATATAGTAGAAGCATTTGAGATTAACATTAACAAGATTCATCATTCTTAAGCTGAATGTCATAATGCATGCATTATACCTCAGCATCAGGGAGGCAGAAGCAGATGGATCCCTTTGAATTTCAGTCCAGCCTGGACTACATACAGATTTTTAAGCTAGCCAGGGCTTATATAGTGAGGAAAGAGAAGAGGGGAGCAAAGAGAGTGGAACAGAGCAAAAGGGATGGAAGGAAAGGGGAAGAGGGAGGAAGGAAGGGAGAAGGAGAGGGGGAAGTAGAGAGAGAGATTAACCTATATTAGGCAAATTCACAAAAATGTGTTCAAAGGGCAATAGAATTGTATTTTCTTGTGTTATTTCCTGTCTTTAAGCATAAATTTAAAATACTTATCTATACTGTTAAGCCTGAAGGAGTTCATGTGAGTCCTAAACTTCCCTGGAGGCAAACCAAAGAGGAAACATTCTACTCAGAGAGCTGACATATTAGCTTGAGGACAGTGTAGGAAGGTGGGCTGCATTTTCAGGGCTGGCTTTCTGCTTTGCTTCTTTCATGTGTAAAGCCCCAAAGCACATGTGTGATGGTGGCAATTTACAGAAAAGATGAAAGGCAGTGGGCTGAGCTTAGTAGTCAGCTTTCAAAGCATTTCTTCTTGTGTTTTTTCCTTTTCCCTGGAATGGGTTATAGAATCCAATTTACTATCTTAAAGATCTGGGCTGAAGACAAGGCCGTCTGCCCCTACCGATCACACCCTGTCTCCCTGCTGGGCAGGGCTGCACCAGATTCCCTCTCCCTTGCTCACTGGTATTTCGAATTTAATACTGGGTTTCTGATTTCCTTATTCTTTTTGTATTTTCTTCTTACAAGTGCCAGGATGATTATTTACTGGTAAGAGAAATTCATTTTAAATGCGAAAATATATGCATCCCAGTGAGCGGGCTATATCCTAATTTAGCGCAGATGGGAAGAGTATCTTGGCCTCAGCAATGAAAACAGTTAAACAGGAAGCTAGGGAAGAGGACTGTGTCTGTCCTTGGAAATTAGGAGAGATGAGCATAGCAAATGAGAAGCATGCCAAAACCTGTAGATGGGAGGACACCAGCACCACTTCAAATGGTGTTAAATCTAGTATGGACTACAAGTTTGGTTGTACATTCCTATCAACCCAATACTTGGTAGCTGAGACAGGGGGATCTTGAGTTTGACAGTACCCAGGCTATGTGATAAGATTCTATCTCAAAACCACAGCAAAACAAGCAAAATGCCAACACACACATACACACATTTATATTATTATTATTATTATTACTATTATTGTTGTTATTATTACATGTATGTGTACAAAGATACTATAAAATTTGTTTAGATTTTTAATGTTCATAACACATTTAAATGAAAATAGCCTAGTTTTAAAACCTGTAGAAGTAAACATGGATGATGCTGTTCCCTGAGCAACCCCTTGAAGTATGCCATTCACCCCCTCCTCAGCAGTCATGCCCACACCCAGGCTGTCGTTTTTTTCTGATTCAGCAAATCTAAGCTTCCCCTCAACTGCAGCTTTTCCTGTTCCTCGAACATCCCTGGAGAATACTCTTGACATAACTACAGCTGAGATAATTAATTAAAACTGGTTTAAACCCTGACAGAAATTGGGCCAACCCTTCAAAAAAATACCCCTGAGAACAGAGGTCATAAAATAAGCATAGTTTTAAAAAGCAGATTAAAAATTAGAGCTTCCTGTGCCATGCCTGCCACCCTCAGCAGTGATGTCTCCTGAGCAGAGTTCATGGTGACATGTAGTGTTGCATTTAGGAGGGGAAAGTTTTCTCATGGATACACTTTGGTCTCAAATGTTCCTAAAAAAACCTCTCAGCCTATCTGTAGAGAGCCACGCCCGAGCTGGCTCAATCGCCATTACAACTTGGCACCGGCATCTGGTGTCCTCTCCCTATAAACAAGTAGTCTGCGCATGTGCTAAGGGCCAGAGCGCGCCAAGTCACAGCCCATCCCGGGGCGTCACATGAGGTAATGAGCAAACAGCCAATCAGAAATGAACATGCCGCTCCAGGGTATATATAAGCAGTGCCTTTTCAGGGCTTGGGGTCTTCCTCTTAAAGATGCAATAAACGCTTGTTGCAGAAGGATCCTGGTGTCCGTGTGCGTCCTTGCTGGTGAGACGATTGCGCGGACTACACCTACCCAAAGGCTGTGCTTAAGTTCCTTCCTATTAAGTAAGCTTCATGTCTTTAGCTTTCATCGTTGCGTCTATAAATTGTACTGAATTATTCTAAGAATGGTGTGAAGTGAGACTTTTTAATACTGTTCTTCTCAAATGGTTTCTCTCTCTTCATGGAATGACCTTGACATGACTGCTAAACATCTATTAGCCCCATGTAAGCCTCATTACTTGCTAGAATTACCAGTGGCTTTATTTTTTTTCTTTTATTAGCTATTTTCTTTATTTACATGTCATATTCCCCAATTTCCCCTCCAAACAACAACAACAACAACAAACAACAACAAGAACAGACCCCTGTTCCCTCCCTCCTCCTGCTGCTCACCACCCTACCCTCTCCAGCTTACTGGCCCTGGCATTCCCCTACACTGGGGCAAAGAACCTTCACAGGGCCAAGGGCCTCTCCTTCCATTGATGCCAGAGCAATCAGTGGCTTTAAATGCTTCATTCTTCAGCTCTGTTTTGGTATCACTTATTTTAAAATAACATTTGAAAGGTTGAAACTGTGAAATATTGGTAAATATAAGAGTTAAGTTACTTTAAAAAATAAAAAAGAAAAAGAAAGGAAAGTATGTTGAACAGGAGGGGCACATGATATTCCACCCATAACTGAGGAGCCCTGACAGTTGAAGGCTTTTGGAGAAGTGGGAGTCAATTTTCTTTAGAAGTTTATTCTCTGGTAGGCCCACCGAATTCCAGAAGATGGCCCCATCCCAGGAGGGTGTGGGTGGCACAAAGTGAACTCAATGGGTTATAATTTGGTAAGGTAGAGGTGGACCAGTAGGTGCTAGGGAACCAGACTTAGGGATGAATATGACTAAAATATGTTGTATGTATACAATTCTCAAAGAAGTAATTGAAACTATTGTATTTTTAAGTTGTGTTGAACATAAATGGATAGGTATATTTCTGGACTCAATTCCACTCAATTGGGAGGATTCTCTGTGTTCAGCTTTTATGATCTAGAGATGTCTCCTAGGTCATATGTATCATTTTCCTTTGGAATATAAGCAACATTCAAATAATCAAATTAAGGAACAGCATTCTGAGGTGACAATGATTCCTACAAAGCCATCTGGGAACCCAACAGACACTTCTGGAACTTTTATTTTATTTATTTATTTATTTTCTTAATGATGAATTTTTATTCTGTAAAAGGTAACAAAATATACAGAACAAAACTTTCCCTTTTTTAAAACTAATGTTACAAACCCATATTATCGCTTATATATAAATACTATCCTCTACAGCAGATCATTAGGTGTGTAAGTCCAACAATGGATGCTAACAGGTAAGCATGAGAATTTTGCATCGGAGAATCCTGTACCGTACACTCTGAAGGACCGCCGGAGATGCTGCCAGCGGTCTGGAGGAAGGAGACTCTGTGGGGGCGTGCTTTAGACTCAAATTTCAAAATCATTTTCACCCCTCAACACAGAAATAGAACCTTCATAGAAATCAAGAGCAAAATCGATTTGAGCTCATTGTAAAACTAGAAAAAAGTATGGCACCCATGTGTGAGCCACAGTGCTGTCCCCAGTGACACTGCATCTTGGGCCATGGGGGCCAGCCCTCTAACTCCCTGCTCCAAACAGGAAGTGATTTGGTAACTGTCATAAAAATCTGGCCTGTTTGGCACTATGTGATACAATTGGAAGTAACCAGGAAGGAGCCCACTGGTTTTGGGGTAGAACATAGGCCCAGTAACTGCTCTTTAAGGGACTGGAACAGGGCAAGGGAGTTTCTAGACTTAAGAGTACTAAAGAGCCAAGAGTGACACCTGCCTGCTGTGAGGTGCCCTCCGCCCTTGGTCCCAGCATGGCCTCTACATGGCCTCGAACTCGTCAATGCGCTGCTTGGTGTTGCCCTGCCTCATCTGCCGCAGCGTCTTATACTTGTCCCGGCCTTGCCGCATGTTCTCGTTGTGGATGATGTCATTGTGGGTCCTCTTATTCTCATCCCGGGCCTGGGACAATTCATTGCTCAGAGTCAGCAGCTGCCGCTGCACACGCTCATTCTTCTCTGCCTCCGTGATCCGCTTCTCCTCATTGCAGTCATCCAGGATGCCCTCGCTGGAGAGCTCAGCACTGTAGCCCATGGGCTCTGCTCCCTCGTCCTGCAGTCCCTCCTGCACATGGTAATTCACTGGCTCGTACACTGGGGGTGGTGGGGGTGGGGGAGCCGTCATCACCAGGTGCAGTTCCTGGTCTTCACCAGGTCGTCCTGGGCTTCTTTAGCCCGGTGCTGCCACTCCTCCACCTCGTCCTCCTTGCGCCTCCGCGCCTCCTCCAGCAGTGCAATCTTGGCCGAGTACTCTGCCAGCTCTGCAGCCAGCTGCTCCTGGCTCTTTATCTGATCCTGTACCTGTCTCTCCAGTTCCTCCTTGGCCTGCAGGGCGGCCATTCGGTCGGCCTCCAGTCGTTCAGCCTCCTCCTGGGCTCGCCTCCTCTCTTCCTCCAGCTGGGGGGCCTTCTCAATCTGCTCAGATAGCTCTTTTTCTGCCCTCTTGGTCTTCTGCCCCCATTTCTTATCCCCTTCCCCTTTCCCACTTGGGTCTCTCCCTGCCTCTGCTTCTCATGATTATTTTGTTCCTCTTTCTAACTGGGATTGAAGAATCCTCACTTGGGTCTTCCTTCTTATTTAACTTCTTAATATCTGTGGGATATATCATGGGTATTCTATGCATTTTTGGCTAATATCCATTTATCACTGAGTAAATACTATAAATTCTCCTTTTGGGTCTGGGTTAACTCACTTAGGGTATTTTCTAGTTCCATTTATTTGCCTGAAAAATTCATAATGTCCTTGTTTTTAATAATTTAATAGTATTGCATTGTGTAATGAACCACATTTTCTGCATCCATTCTTAGACTGAGGGACATCTGAATAGATTCCAGTTTCTGGCTAGTACTAATAAGGCTGCTATGAACATAATGGACCACTTGTCCTTGTGATATGTTAGAGTATCTTTTGGGTATATGCCCTGGGACAGTATTAGTTACACCGGAAGACCCAGCTATACCTTCTGGAACTACTTACTAAGGGACTCCAAAAAAGGCAGTCACTTAGAACACCCAGTTGCATGTCTTTGCTCTGCTTCCACCTTTGCACCATTACAGCCTTCCTAGTGAATCTCTTCTACAGAGCACACAAACCATAACTACCTGGGAGCTGCATGGCACATGAAGGGTTGTCTATTTAACACAGAGATTTTTTAATTACAATTTTAATATACAGAAGTTCGTCTTTTAACAAAATGTGAGTCAGAGTAGAGAAATCTCACTGGAATGTTCCTGCTACAGACAGTTTTAAATTAACTTTTCAAGGTCAATTTTTAGCTCAAGTTCCTATTATTATTATTATTATTATTAATTATTATTATTTGCTTAGATTCTGTACCAACACAAAAATATTTTCTTTATGCCTCTAATGTGGAAGTTTTGGAACAGACATACTGTTTTTAGAAATGCTAAGAATTCTGGAAAGTAGCTCAGAAGATTTTATTTTTTATTAAAATTGAATATGTAATTATTAGATGACTTAACAATTTTACTTATGAGTATTCAGCAAAGAAGATGAAAACACATATTCATACAAAGACATAGTCACCAATATTCTAGCAGTCTTTATTATTATTACCAAAAAAAAAGAAAGAAAGAAACTAGCAACTACTCAAATATTTAGCCTAGGATGGGGATGAACACATACATTCACTGTGTCCACAAAATGAAATCCTATTTAGAAATGAAAAAGGTTGATACCCAACCCTGTCACACACTCTCTAAAATATTTGGTTGTGAGGAAGAAGTCAGATACAGACAATTTTGTGATCTGACCCTACTGATAGGAAATTCTACAAAATTAAGTCTTGAGCTCCGGTAACAAAGAACAAATCAGTGGCATACAGAAACTGGGTAGGGCAGGTTAGGTTGCGAAGGTGCTGGATGAACTTGGGGCTGTTGGAAACATCCTACATCTTAATTTTGGGGCTGCTGATTACATTTGTCAAAACTCCAGTAATTTTACATTTAAGATGCACACCTTTTATTGTTTGGGCATCCATTATTTTTTTTTAATTTTTTATTAGAAATTTTCTTTATTTACATTTCGAATGTTATCACCTTTCCTCGTTTCCCTTCCGAAAAACCTCCTATCCCATCCTCCCTCTCCCTGCTCACTAACTCACCACCGGCTCCTGCAAGCCTGTCCTGACCTTCCCCTACACTGGAGCATCAAACCTCCATGAGACCAAGGGTCTCTCCTCTCATTGATGTCCCACAAGGCCATCTTCTGCTACATATACGGCTGGAGCCATGGGTCCCTACATGTGTACTCTTTAGTTGGTGGTTTAGACCCTGGGAGCTCTGGGTGTATTGGTTCCTATTGTAGTTCCACCTACGGGGCTGCTTGGGTTCTTTCTCTAGCAACTCCATTGGGGACTTTGTGCTCAGTCCAATGGATGGCTATGAGTATCCACTTCTATAGTAGTCAGATACTGGTAGAGCCTCTCAGGAGACAGATATATCAGGCTTCTGTCAGCAAGCACTTGTTGGCATCCACAATAGTGTCTGGATTTGGTAACTGGTATATGGGATGGGTCCCTAGGTGGGACAGTCACTGGATGGCCTTTCCTTCAGTTTCTGCCCCAAACTTTGTCTCTGTATTTCCTACATGAGTATTTTGATCTCCTTTCTAAGAAGAACTGAAATATCCACACTGTGGTCTTCCTCCTTCTTGAACTTCAAGTGGTCTGTGAATTTTATCTTGGGTATTCTGAACTTCTGGGTTAATATCAACTTATCAGTGAATGCATACCATGTGTGTTGTTTTGTGATTGAGTTACCTCACTCAGCATAATATTTTCTAGTTCCATCCATTTGCCTAAGAACTTCATAAATTCATTGTTTTTAATAGCTGAGTATTACTCCATTGTGTAAATGTACCACATTTTCTGTACCCATTCCTCTGTTGAAGGATATCAGGGTTGTTTCCAGCTTCTGGTTATTATAAATAAGGCTGTCATGAACATAGTGGAGCATGTGTCCTTATTACATGTTGGAGCATCTTCTGGGGATATGCCAGGAAGTGGTATAACTGGGTCCTCAGGAAGTCCTATGTCCAATTTTCTGAGGAACCAGCAAACTGATTTCTAGAGTGTTTGTACCAACTTGCAAGTCCACCAACAATGGAGGAATGTTCCTCTTTCTCCACATCCTCACCAGCATCTACTGTCACCTGAGTTTTTGAGCTTAGCTATTCTAAATGGTATGAGGTGGAATCTCAGGATTGTTTTGATATGCATTTCCCTGAAGACTAAGGATGCTGAACATTTCTTTAGGTGCTTCTCAGCATTCAATATTCCTCAGTTGAAAATGCTTTGTTTAGCTCTGTACCCCATTTTTAATAGGGTTATTTAATTCTCCGGAGTCTAACTTCTTGAGTTCTTCATATATATTGGATATTAGCCCTCTATCAGATATAGGATTGGTAAAGATCTTTTCCCAATTTGTTGGTTGCCATTTTGTCCTATTGACAGTGTCTTTTGCCTTACAGAAGCTTTGCAATTTTATGAGATCCCATTTGTCGATTCTTGATCTTACAGCACAAGTCATTGGTGTTCTGTTCAGGAAAATTTCCCCTGTGCCATATGCTCGAGGTTTTTCTCCACTTTCTTAACTGTTAGCTTCAGTGTATTTGGTTATGTGGAGCTTCTTGATCCACTTGGATTTAGAGCTTTGTACAAAGAAATAGGAATGGATAGATTTGTGTTCTTCTACATGCTAACCCCGAGTTGAGCCAGCACCATTTGTTGAAAATGCTGTCTTTTTTCCACTAGATGTTTTTAGTTCCTTTGTCAAAGCTCAAGTGACCATACGTGTGTGGTTTCATTTCTGGGTCTTCAATTCTATTTCATTGATCTACCTGCCTTTCACTGTACCATTACCATGCAATTTTTATCACGATTGCTCTGTAGTATAGCTTAAGGTCAGGGATAGTGATTTCCCCTGGATGTTCTTTTATTGTTGAGAATAGTTTTCACTATCCTGGGTTTTTTGTTATTCCAGACAAATTTGGAGATTGCTCTTTCTGACTCTATGAAGAATTGATTTGGAATTTTGATGGAGATTGCTTTGAATCTGCAGATTGCTTTTCGCAAGATGGCCATTTTTACTATATTAATCCTGCCAATCCATGAGCATGGGAGATCTTTCCATCTTCTGAGTTCTTCTTTGATTTCTTTCTTCAGAGACTTGAAGTTCTTGTCCTACAGACCTTTCACTAGCGTAGTTAGAGTCACACCAAGATACATTATTTGTGGCTATTGTGAAGGGTATTGTTTCCCTAATTTCTTTCTCAGCCTGTTTATCATTTGTGTAGAGGAAGGCCTGTGATTTGCTTGAGTTAATTTTATATCTAGCCACTTTGCTGAAGTTGTTTATCAGGTTTAAGAGTTCTCTGGTGCAATTTTTAGGGTCACTTAAGTATACTATCATATCATCTGTAAATAGTGATAATTTGATTTCTTCTTTTCTAATTTATATCCCTTTGATCTCCTTTTGTTGTCTAATTGCTCTGGCTAAGACTTTGAGTACTATATTGAACAGGTAGGGAGAGAGTGTGCAGCCTTGTCTAGTCCCTGATTTTAGTGGGATTGCTTCAAGTTTTTCTCCATTTAGTTTGATGTTGGCTACTAGTTTACTGTATACTGTTTTTACTATGTTTAGGTATGGGCCTTGATTTCCTGATCTTTCCAAGACTTTTATCATGAAGGGATGTTGGATTTTGTCAATACTTTCTTGGCATCTAATGAAATGATCATGTGGTATTTTTTTCTTTGAGTTTTTTATATAGTGCATTAGATTGATGGATTTCCCTATATTGAACCATCCCTGCATCCCTGGGATGAAGTCTGCTTAATTATGATGGATGATTGATTTAATGTGTTCTTGGATTTTTGCATCAATATTCATAAGGGAAATTGGTCTGAAGTTCTCATTCTTTGCTGGGTTTCTGTGTAGTTTAGGTGTCAGAGTAGTTGTGGCTTCATAGAACTAATTGGGTAGTGTTCCTTCTGTTTCTATTTTGTGGAATAGTTTGAAGAGTATTGGTATTAGGTCTTCTTTGAAGGCCTGATATAATTGTGCACTAAACCTATATGGGATTTCTTTGGTTGAGAAGCTATTAATGACTGCTTCTATTTCTTTAAGATTTATAGGACTGTTTAGATAATTTATCTGATCTTGATTTAGCTTTAGTATCTGATAACTGTCTAGAAAATTGTCCATTTCATTCAGATATTCCAGTTTTGTAGTAGGAACTGATGACTTTTTTTGATTTCCTCAAGTACAGTTGTTATGCCTTCCTTTTCATTTCGGATTTTGTTGATTTTGATACTGTCTCTGTGCCCTCTGGTTAGTTTGCCTAAGGGTTTAATCTATCTTGTTGATTTTCTCAAAGAACAGCTCGTGGTTTGATTCTTTGTATAGTTCTTTGTTTTTTCACTTGGTTGACTTCAGCCCTGAGTTTGATTATTTCCTGCCTTCTACTCCTCTTGAGTCTATTTGCTTCTTTTTATTCTAGAGCTTTCAGTTGTGCTATCAAATTGTAGTGTATGCTCTCTCCAGTCACTTTTTGGAGGCACTCAGAGCTATGAGATTTCCTTTTAGCACTTCTTTAATTGTGTCCCATAAGTTTGGGTATGTTGTGGTTTCATTTTCATTAAATTGTAGAAAGTCTTTAATTTCTTTCTTTATTTCTTCCTTGACCAAGTTATCATTGAGTAGAGTGTTGTTCAGCTTCCATGTGTATGTGGGCTTTCTATTGTTTATGTTGTTATTGAAGAACAGCCTTAGTCTGTGGTGATCTGACAGGATGCATGAGATTATTTCAATCTTCTGGTATCTTTTGAGGTCTGTTTTGTGATCATTTATATGACCAATTTTGGAGAAGGTATGGTGAGGTGTTGAGAAGAAGGTATATTCTTTCGTTTTAGGATAAAATGTTTTATAGATATCTGTTAAATCCATTTGGTTCATAACTTCTGTTAGTTTCACTCTTTCTTTGTTTAGTTTCTGTTTCCATGATCTGTCCATTGATGAGAGTAGGGTATTGAAGTCTCCCACTAATATTGTGTGAGGTACAATGTGTGCTTTGAGCATTAGCAAAGCTTGTTTTACGAATGTGGGTTCTCTTGCATTTGGAGCATAGATGTTCACAATTGAGAGTTCATCTTGGTAGATTTGAACTTTGATGAGTATGAAGTGTCCCTCCTTATCTTTTTTGATCACTTTAGGTTAAAAGTCGATTTTATTTGATATTAAAATGGCTACTCCAGCTTGTTTCTCAGGACCATTTCCTTGGAAAATTGTTTTCCAGCCTTTTACTTTGAGGTAGTGTCTGTCTTTGTCACTAAGATGGGTTTCTTGTATGTAGCAAAATGTTGGGTCCTTTTTATGTATCCAGTCTGTTAGTCTATGTCTTTTTATTGGGCAATTGAGTCCATTGATATTAAGATATATTAAGGAAAAGTGATTGTTGCTTCCTATTGTGCTTGTTATTAGAGGTAGAATTATATTTATATGGCTATCTTCTTTTTGGTTTGTTAAAAGAAGACTTTTTTCTTGCTATTTCTAGGGTATAGTTTCCCTCCTTGTGTTGAAGTTTTCCTTTTATTATACTTTGTAGGGCTGGATTTGTGGAAAGATATTGTGTGAATTTGGTTTTGTCATGGAATACTTTGGTTTCTCCATCTATGGTAATTGAGAGTTTTGGGAGATAGAGTAGCCTAGGCTGGCATTTGTGTTCTCTTAAGTTTTGTATGACATCTGCCCAGGATCTTCTGGCATTCATATTCTCTGGCAGGAAGCCTGGTGTAATTCTGATAGGTCTGCCTTCATATGTTACTTGCCTTTTTTCCCTTATTGCTTTTAAAATTCTGTTTTTATTTAGTGCATTTTGTGTTTTGATTATTATTTGATGGGAGGAGTTTCTTTTCTGGTCCAGTCTATTTGGAGTTCTGTAGGCTTCTTGTACATTCATAGGCATCTCTTTCTTTAAGTTAGGGCAGTTTTCTTCTATAATTTTGTTGAATATATATACTGGCCTTTTAAGTTGGAGGTCTTCACTCTCTTCTATACCTATTATACTTAGGTTTGGTCTTCTTATTGTGTCCTGTATTTCCTGGATATTTTGGGTTGGGAGCTTTTTCGCAATTTACATTTTCTTTGACTGTTGTGTCAATGTTTTCTATGGTGTCTTCTGCCCCTAAGATTCTCTCTTTTATCTCTTGTATTCTCTTGATGATGCTTGTATCTATGACTCCTGGTCTCTTTTCTAGGTTTTCTAACTCCAGGGTTGTTTCCCTTTGTGATTTATTTATTGTTTCTATTTTCATTTTTAGATTCTAGATGGTTTTATTCATTTCCTTCACCTGTTTGATTGTGTTTTTCTATAGTTCTTTAAGGAATTTTGTGTTTCCTCTTGAAGGGCTTCTAGCTGTTTACCTGTGTTTTCCTGTATTTCTTTGAGGAAATTATTTATGTCCTTCTTAAAGTCCTGTGTCATCATCATGAGAAGTGATTTTAGATCTGAGTCTTGCTTTTCTGGTGTGATGGTGTGTCCAGGACTTGCTATTGTGGGAGAATTGGGTTCTGATGATGCCAAGTAACCTTGATTTCTGTTGCTTATTTTCTTATGCTTGCCTATCTCCATCAGGTTATCTCTAGTGCTACCTGCCCTAGCTAAATGTGACTGGGGCCTATCCTTCCTGTGATCTTGGTTGTTTAAGAACTCTTCAGAGTCAAGCTGTCTTTATGATCCTGTGATTCTGTGATCCTGTGATCCTAAGCCCATTAGAGTGCCTGGGAGTATAGCTTCCTATGTGTATTATGGTACTTGCTGCATGCCTGGGTCCCTCTGGTCCCAGTTACTCATGGTGTTGGGACAGATGTTTTGTCCTCCTCATCTCTGATCCTATGATCCTGGGCATGTTAGAGCACCCCGTAATTCTTTAAGGAAATTTTGTATTTCCTCTTTAAGGGCTTCTACTTGTTTATTTGTGTTCTCCTGTAATTCTTTAAGGGATTTTTGTGTTTCTTCTTTAAGGTCTTCTACCTGTTTTCCTATGTTCTCCTATATTTCTTTAAATGAATTATTTATGCCCTTTTGAAAGTCCTCTACTAGCATCATGAGAAGTGATTTTAATTCCAAATCTTCTTTTTCTGGTGTGTTGAGGTATCCAGGTCTTGCTGTTGTGGGAGAATTGGGTTGTGTTGAGGCCATGTAGCTTTGCTTTCTGTTGGTAAGGTTCTTGCACTTGCCTTTTGCCATCTGGCTATCTCTGGTGTTAGTTGGTCTTGCTGTCTCTGGCTTGAGCTTGTCCCTCCTGTGGGTCTGTAAGCCTGTGTCAGCACTCCTGGAAGACCAACTCTCTCCTGACAGGACCTGTGCTCAGAGGGCTTTGGAACAGCCTCAGCTCCTGGGTGCAGATGAGGGTAGGAAGGACCCTGTCCCTGCTGTTCTTCTGCTTCTTTGGCCTATATTCTCCTGGCTGGTCCTGCCTTAGACAGTCACTGGAGAGAAAATGGTGGTCTCACCTCTGAGTCTGGGGATCAAAGCACTCCCTGGAGATGATCTCTCCCCTGGCATGAATGAGCATAGAGAGCTATGGAACAGTCCCAGCTCCTGGGTGCAGATGGAGGCAGGAAGGAACCTGTCCCAGTTGCTTTGCTTCTTCTGTGGCCTGTGTGCTCTTGGCTGGTCCCACCTTGGGCATCCATTTTTTTTTTTTAAATTAACAATTAGTGATTCCTTTTGGCACAGACTTGTTTGTATAGTTTGCATTTTTAAAAAATAAACCACATAGGTGTAAATAGTACACACAGAGAGAAAGAGAGAAGGAAAGGGAAAGAGAGAAGGTGAGAGAGAAGGAGTGGAAGGAGGGACTTGTACTCATCATACACATACACACAAAATGTAGAAGCTTTTCCAACATATGCTTTGTTTTCCAGCTCCTGCTTAAAGAAGGATTCACTTCCTCTGCTTTCAGAGCACTTCTACCAGCCTAGGAAGAGCATCAGCTCACTCTGTTAGCTTCCTCTGCTTTAGACAGTGTGCAACTGAAGCTGAGATTCAGTTGTCCATACTCCATGGGCAATTCCAGACTTTCTGCTGCCTGCTTTTATGAGTTCATCTCTATTCCTGTGTGCTTTAATTTTATTTTTACTCTAAATATGATTTAAAAAGTGATGGAGACAGTGTGTGTTCAATATTCCTGCTTAATCAGATGTCTACACCTGTGGAAATGAAAGTGTATTTCTTGAGAAACATGAACATTCAGGGATTTCTCTTGATTGGTAATCTAGACAAGTCTGCATGCCTCCAACTCAAATCATTTTGTTCCCTTGAAGATTATAGAAATGCTAGAGAAAAAGATGTATCCTTAGAAAGTACGTCCCAACCCAAATCACAATTGTGAAGAATTATCAAACCTTTAAAGCCATAGCCATGGTAAAGAAAATATCAAACCCAAGAGTTTCGTTTTTTTGTATTGTCACATATTTTTTTCTTCTTAGTATTCATTTATCCTGATTTTCTTGGGTTGTTCCCCTGTTTTATGAGCTCAGTCAAATCTTTATGACATTTGATACAACACTCAGTCACATGTTGGATAAGCCACAGAACAAATCTATAGAATAATCTTGAAGCTTGCTGCATTCTAGAAATGCCTAAAAGGCACCTCTCTGATGATCTACTGAAATTCTGTAGAAATATACAAAATAACAACAAACCAGACTGCTACCTTCATGTTGTGTTTTGTTGTTCCCTTCCTTCTGATTGGCTAAGGGGCATCAAAGGTGGGAGCAGTATAAGATTATGCCATTAGCCAGTTCTCCTCACCCCTCCCAATCCCCCCCCCCCCCCCCCCCCCCCCCCCCCCGTCAATCATCATAGACTGACTTCTGTTGTTTCTTTATTTCCTCTGTGTTGGAATATCCTCGCTTAGAAGTAGAAGGAAGCTAATTAATATTCAGGAAGCTTAAATGCTCAGAAAGCTCATAAAGTTACATTATTCTCAAGGTCAGTCCACAGGGTTATGAAAGCAGTAGGCATCCGAGGGAAGACAGCTTTGAGGATGCAGCTATTCTTCTTTCTTCTTGATGCAGCTGCCTTTGACTCACACATGCTCCTGTATGACACCTAGCATCCATGCTCCTGTAAGTATCACCAGCAACTTCACTGGTTCACTAAGAGAAACTTAGATGACATAATTTCTTTGGTCTGTTGTTGGTGGCTATATGAGATGAGTTCTTCGCTGCCCAGGGAAATCCATAAAACTATTGCTGTGTATTAATTTAGCTATTCTATTTGCTCTTGGCATTATTTTTTTCTGAATCCAAATCAAAAACTTAAGTGTTTCTCTTGGTGAACAACTATTTACAAAATATTGAATGTGATTATTTTTGTTTGTTTGTTTATTTTTTGTTTTCTTTTTTTTTTGAGGGGAGGGGGGTTTGGTTGTTTTTGGTTTTGGTTTTGGTTTTTCGAGACAGGCTTTCTTTGTGTAGCCCAGGCTGTCCTGGAACTCATTCTGTAGACCAGGCTGGCCTTGAACTCAGAAATCCACCTGCCTGTGCCTCTCAAGTGCTGGGATTAAAGGCATGTGTCACCACCACCTGGTGGTGTTTTTTGATAATGTTCCTATTTGGTATTTGTTTTTAAAAATAGAAGCTGGTCATTATGGAAATAAGAGAACCTGTATTAGCTTTCTAACACTATGACAAAATGCCTGAGACAAACTACTTAAAAGAAAGAAAGGTTTGTTTTGGCTAAAATTTTGATCCATGGTCATTTGGCTATGTTGTTTTAGGGTCTATGGTGAGGAAGCACATGATGGTTGGACAAATTGCTCACCTTAGATTGATTAGGAAGAAAAAATAAAGAAAGCCAGATTTCTAATTCTCCTCAATGCCCACTCCAATAGTCTAACTTCTTCCATTAAGCCCCACCTCATCAAAGGTTCATCATTTCCTAATGCCACCATCAGGTGGGGACATGTCTTCATTTTAGTATTTGGATACATTTAAGATCCAAACCAGAACGGAAGAAAAAAACTATTATGGATTACAGGGACTCTGAAAGCTAAGAGTTGTTATTATGTGAATCTTTCTAGTTTCCTCGCATGTTGTTTTCATAAAGCTCTTGAGATGCTGCAGGTTAAGTGGGCTTCCTGTCCACTTAAAGAGTAGTGGGGAGCAGATGATCTTCTCAGTCATAGCCTGCATATTGGACGAAGATATAAAGTTCATACATGGGATGAGATTGATAGACTTTCAGAATTTGTCCAAAGAAGAAAGTGTCCCTCAAGGAAAAAAGCATGTTTTAGGAGCATCCCAACACTCAAGAAGAGACAAATGATTTCATTCTAACTACGGGTTGGACAAGTATGTGTTCATCTAAATATTTGATCTGATTAAACCGACTGGAGCAACCAGAATCAGCCAGGACACCGGGAGAAATTCTCTACTGTGCCTCTTTTAACAAAGTGAAAAAGACACGAGACCAACGAAGTGTTGCAAGGCTAGCTCTACAGGTGTGCCATCAAAGTCTGTTAAGTCCTATTTATACTCTTACCAAACATCACGTGCCCTCCCATGGGTCTTGCCTAGGTGAGTCTACGGCAGCAAAACATCTCAGGAATCTGTATCACATGACAAACCCAGAAACGTCTACTTCAAGTATTAATGTTTTACTTCATGGCCTCTTGCTAAGGTTCTGACAAGGAACTTCAGACTTGTTGTCTGTCACCTGAACATTTCCTGGCTCTTAAAGCCTCCCAGTCTCATAACATCCCTCATAGCTTGTTAGAAACTTAATTGATCTTTCTTCTTCATTTTTGATAGTTTATATCTATAAAGTACTTTCTTTGTGCTAGATATTGTAGTCAAAATGTGCAAGTATTATTAAAATTAATTTTCATATTGTACTTATATAGTGTTTGTGCTTATCCTCTATTTATATGTGAAAAGGTACATTTAAAAATGTATATGTAGAGAGCTGGAAAGATAGCTCAGCACATAAGAGAACTGGCTCCTCTACAGAGGACATAGGTTCAATTCCCAGAATCCACAGTATAGCTCATAATCACCCATCATTTCACGTCTAGGGGATCACTCCCTAGCATCCAAGCACAATAGGGATGTTCATGGTGCACAAAAACAAATGCAGAAAAAAATACCCAAACACATACAATTTTAAAATAAAGTAAAAAAAGACTTGGCATGAAGCTGGCCCATAGTCACCAAGCTGGAGGGTAATGGAACCTGAGACACTAGTGGAATTCCCTCTTAGTAACCAGTGCTTCCTGTGACCAGGCTACTCCTCGAGGTCATTGCTACTGCAGACCTGGGGGGAGGGGAGAGATAGTCTCTGTCTGGATGCTCTCTCAGTCTTTCTCCAGGCATTACTGAACCTACTTTCAAGAGAGCTCAGACTTTCCAACTGTGGAAAGCTCCCAGGGAACTATTGTGCTCAAAAGACCAGTCCTCAGAGTCTTTGCTGAAAGCAATTCTTTTTCCTTCTAATTCTACCCTGCCTCCTCATCTTGTCCTCATTACCTGAAAGGAGGCAGGAAATGTAGCAGAAAAGTTTCTTTTATCCTGTCTCCTTCTTCTGAAACAAAACAAAACAAAACAACAACAAAGCAACAACAAAGCAACACCAAATGAGGCCTCAATACTCTTTTGGACTTAGTTTGTTCCTGTAGTGCCTGGGATCACACCCTAACTTTGCCCATGCCATTCAAACAAATCCTCTATTAATGGCTCATTGCACCTGAATACAGAATGCTATTGGTAGAGGATGGAGGGTCTAACAATTGACATTTCATAAAACAGTCAATTTATCAGGAAACATAAAGTTACATACTATATCATTTTAAAGATTTATTTACTTAAAAATAGTATGTATATACTTGTGTGGCTGAGTGTATGTTTGGGCACCACATGTATGCAGTACCTTTGATTGTGGAGACCAGAGGGGATCAGATCCCCCAGAACTGGAGTTACAGACAGTTATGAGTCCCCCATGTCGATTCTGGGAGTTCTGACACCGAGCCATCTCTCTAGTCACCAACCTACATAATTTTAATTAATTTTCTATCATTTATTTCTACCCCAGATAGATTACTAAATCAAGGATGTCAAGGCTCATGTGTATTGTACATTTGCCTTTATTCCCCTGGCAGTCAGCATAGTGTCTACATGAGATATTTGTTAAGTGGATGAATGAACAAGCAATACAGTCATTAACATGGCTTCTTTGTTCAGAAATACAGGTGCATCATGTGAAAGACTTTCCTAACTACATAAATACTTAATGCTCTATTGCACATTTGGGAAAACATGAAGTACAAAATGATATGATCCAGGCCACAGATTTGAAATGCTCTGGCTCATTACAGCAAAAATTACAAGTTGATGAAACGATTATGACATAAGTAATTAGTGGTCTCAATTTTGGTGGAGGGGATTCTGTTAATGGATAGATGAGAATTAAAAACTGAAATGGAGTGTTTAAGGTACAGCCCTTCTCTGATTTTGACAAAAAGAAGCCTATGTCATCGTGACTATATGTACACAGTAAATAAGGAAAATAATTTTGGACCAAAATTAATTTTTGAAAACATTTGAAACAAGTGTTTAAAAAACATATGTGTATGGTGTGTCTATGTGGATGTAAATACACTGTGTGTATGCAGTGTCAGCAGAAGCCAGAAGAATTGTCAGATGCCCAAGAACTGGGGTTACTGGCGGTTGTGAACAGTCATGTGAGTTCTAGGAACCAAAGCCCAGTTCTCTGCAAGAAGACTCTTATCCCCCCAAAAAATCTCTCCAGACTCCACAATATAAACAATATAAAATTAAGATAAGATATATATGTATATATATATATACAATTTGAAATTAAGAAATGTTATATATAACATTTATATATATGTATGTGTGTGTATGTGTATGTAGCATTTCTTAATTTTAAATTGCTGAAATCTCAGTATGAAGTAAATAACAAGAGCTGGGGAATTCAAAGGAGAGCCTGAAGTCACAGGGGACTCAGGTTTAAGAGCCTGCTCCATACAGCTTCTCCCAACCCTGTGACCCTGAATTAGTTGCAGATAATAATACCTACTTTTCCAGACTGATGGGAAGTTTAACATGGTAAGGCTTTAACATGGATAACAATATAAAGTAAGTGTTTTACAGATAGTCATTACGATCTCTCTTGGACAATAGAAGAAACTAACAGTGAAAGTAGTTTGGAAAAACATAGGCCTTGGAGGAAACTAGGGTATAAAGACAGAATATGCAAACTATATATTCCATGGATAATGTTTCCTAAACAATTCATAGAATCTGCCCAAAACTGCAATTTTATATTTCAAGTAAATATTAATTGAACTGTTCAAACAGGACCAAACTTGTTGTCTGCATGAGTGAATTTGTGCATTGCTCCCTGCCTTTATCTGGAAGGCATGGACCAATTACCCTGAATGTGGCATCATGATTTAAAAGCTGGAGAGTAAAGAGCATCCTGGATGATGACATTTAAAACAGAACTCAGGTCTTTTGAAAGACTATGCTGTGGTGTTTCTCGAATCCCTTTTTAGAGTTTGAGGGCGTATGCAGAGTCCACTCAGTGTAACACTGATTTAGGTGAAGCTGAAGCCAAAATATTTTTCCATGAGGCATTAGCTCCCAGGGAAAGCTATCACCTCACAGTATCCTTCTGCCATGAGAAGCACGCTTAGACACAACTGTGATACATGGATGGATGGGAAGTCTCAGATACACAGGAAAGTCTGAGCGGCAGGTGTGTCAGAAAGTATACAAACAGAGCTTTGCAACTGTGTCCTGAAATTTCTGGTGATGGCCAGGAATTTCTAGTTATCAAAGCCTCATAATTACTTATCTCTAAAAAAGTTTTTAAAGACACATTTTCCTCTTACATCCATTGTACTGGCTGGTTTTGTGTGTTAACAAGTTATCACAGAGAGGGGAGCCTCCCTTGAGGAAATAGTTCCATGAGATCCAGCTGTAAGATATTTTCTCAATTAATGATCGCGGGGGGGGGGG
>JADRCD010205438.1:5181-27665 GCA_019843815.1 Montemys delectorum | reverse complement strand
AGAGAGAGAGAGAGAGAGAGAGAGAGAGAGAGAGAGAGAGAGAGAGATTTTGATTCTTGCTCAGAGTGGGTGCCTTTGCAGGGAAAGCCTGCTAAGCTTCCAAAGGACCCCTCCCTTGTAGGTCTGGGAAGGGAAGGCCATATTAGCTTCCTGGAGCCAAGCAGAACCTAGAGAAGCCAAGCAGAGTCTGGGGACGGGCCCTGGAAAATAACAGGGGCAGGAAGGCACTCCTCTCCCTTTGGGTGGGTAAGTGTGTTTCCTGGCACTGAGGGACTATGGAGCAGTATAATGTATATTTGATGATATTTCTCAGCAAGCAGCCTCCCTGCCAGAGACCTAGGCTAGAACAAAGCCTGGCACTGGGGCAGATAGAAGATAAAGGGAAAACTGAGAAAGCTGCCAGAGAGGCCAGGATGGTCCCAAGGGAGTGGCTAGACAGCAAGGTGCGGAGACTAATAAAATGACAGCCACCACCCTATCCAAATCTGAAAAGTTCCAACAAGTCCAGCTTTGGGGCAGTGAGGGGAGATCGTGCTGAGCAGCTGACAAAACAACAGAAAGAAACACATGGCCCTGAGAACTTCCCCAGTACCCACTCCCAACGGCTGCCAACCCAACCAGAGTCGAGCGAGCAAGATCCTTGTAGTCCCCATTCAAAGGAAACTGAAGCTGCCTTCGAAGTGATGAAAATCAGCAAAAGCAGCTGACACATCACTCCGATTAGATCAAATACCTGTGTACTTGCCACCATGAACAAAGACACACGTCACCCAAACTATCACAGTTAGGGAATCTTGTGAGTGAAGCTCACCAGCTTAACTTTGTTCCCCGTGGGAAGCCAACCTCCACGCAAGTAGGTGTCTTTTGAGCTACAGATAAAATGTAAAGTGCACTTAATCCACATGATGGTGCTGATCTGCCAACGGCATATGGGACTAAAAGGGGTCACTTACGCCTCAGGCTTCAAAGGAGCCAATGGGAATAACTAGAGTGGCCTTTCCCATCAAACGCCACCCTTGCCATCTGATCTGTCTGTCCCAGAAACTCAAGCACGGCTACCACAGTCAGAACACTAAAGAACTAACGACGAGTTCTTCCTGCCACTCATGCAGCTTCCTCCCCTCACTGGCCTTGCTTCCCACAAGTGTTCTGTAGTTCAGTCATTTTCTTACCTGGAAGCCACAGGGAGACTGGACTCTAGCACAAAGAAGACAGCCTAGGCTTCAGCATGAGTTGGGAATAGACTTCTGCTGGAGAGACATCACCAGGTGAAGAGAGTCACACAAAGACCACCAGCATCTGCCGGGTACTCCTGAACTTTATTCCTTTCAAGTGGAGGAAACAAAAAATCCTTCTGATCTATCAAGAGAACGAAAGAAGTAAAATCTGAGCACATCAGAAGGGAAGCTGGCAGAAACAGGCACTTGTGCATGCCCACTTTGTGGGGAAGGATCTACCTCCAATACTGTGTGCTTATGCGTCCAGTATCCAAATTTCTGTGGTGTGTCATAGGCTAGTGGTTTCTGCCAGATAGAACCCCAAAATTCAGAATCTAAGGGCACCTCCAAATACAGTATGGACCAAAATATCGTGAGCCAAGAGCCTTGACCGGGTTGTCATAGCTAAGCAAAACTCAAACATGACAGAGAGTGTTTGACGTGACCACTCTATGTCTGATAAGACCAAAGTCTTTTCTCTGCAGCTAACCAGAACTATCTAGATACAAGGCCTTGGAGACCCTCCATACCTGCACCCCAAGTCTGCTGTGCCTCAGAGAGACAGTGAGGTTCCTTACCAGATCATGTGGGAAAAGAATCAGGAAGAAATGATTATCCAGTTAAGTGGTTCTCAGCCTTTCTTATGCTGCCACCCTTTAGGTCAGTCCCTTAAGCTGTGACCCCAGACATAAAATTATTTTCATTGCTACTTCATAATTTTATTACTGTCATTTTGTTACTGTCATTAGGAATCATAATTAAATATGTGCGCTGTCCTATAGCCTGAGGTGACCCCTGTGAAACAGTCACGTGACACCCCCCTCAAAGGGCTTGCAATCCATAGGTTGAGAACCGCTGGTCTAGATCAAAGGGCTGAAACGAAGTGCTGAAAATGACTTACTTCTTTTTAAAAACAGCATTTCCTCCAAGCAGTGCAGGTGGGGAAACAGTGAACTGATTTGTCTCTCATAAAAATCCTTTCACTTCTCTTCCTTCAGCTTTCACCAATGTGGAAATAACAAGGCAGTGGAACCGCTCCCAACCAGTTAGTGGGCTAAGAAAGAGGACACGGGGTGGGTAAACAGTTCAGAAAAGTGAACAGCGCTTGGAAAGGTACCTGTAATCTGGACCATTTTTGCAGAGTTCTCTGTGCTCAGCACTGGACTTAAATGCTTTGCCTTCTGCTAGTAATTCCTGTCACTTACTGAGAGATTCCACTTGCCCCCCACTTATAGGTGAGGAAATAGTTTAGTTGACTTTCCTGAAGTCACAGATCTCTCTGTTTCTGTCTTTCTCTCCCTCTCTCCTCCTTTCCCCTTTCTTTTTGTAATTATTTATTATGTGTATGCTTCAGTCACAAGCAGAAAAGCCCTGATTTCTTACAGCTTTTAAAATAAAGGGCCACACATTTCTGTATCTGAGTATGGGTAGTACTGACAAAAGATCCCACCCAATATCACTTCTTACTAGAAGAAGGACATAACGCCTCACTCAGTTCCCCAGTAATCAGTTTGAACCATCCATCAGCTAGCTACGTGGAGCCTTTGGAAGCTGCCTCGAGTCCAGCTTTAAAGGACACTGTTAGGATCAGAAAGACCATTGCTGCTTTATACACCCACTCAGACACTTCCTTTGTAATATTGTAAATGTGATTTCTTCTCCATTCTTTCATAAACTGTGAAACTAAACTACTGATTCACTACTATATTTATTAAATTGTTTAATTTTTTTTTAAAAAAATGACCTTACACCCTGCACTAAAAGCAGTTTAGTTCTGTACCTAATTGTATATACTTTTATCTCACTGCCTGGGTCATACAACAAAAGTTTCACATGTGTCTCACCTCTGAGGGATCGCCATGGTGTCACATAAGAATAAAGGAAGCTCCTAGTGACATCAAGGGGCTACACAGAAAAAGATGCAAGCTCTGCTGGGACCTGATAGAAAACCACGGCCTCCGGCCAAGTAGGCTCCCTCCTGAGTGATTAGTGCCTCCAGAAAAAATACCTAGACCCCCCCAGACTGTTAGTCCCTCTCTACCTTCCTACTGTCTGAACACCTTAGTCAGTGAGGGAGGTGCCTGAACACACCAGACTCAGGGCCACAGGCCCCGAGTGGCGGAAGTAGCTGGGAGCTGTCCATGGTGGCGCCGAGCCTGGGCACGCAGAACAGCCTATTCCCCGCCCGCGGCCGCGCCTTGGGGTCCCTCTCCAGACCGCGGAGATGGAAATGACTCCCTGGCTCACTGTCTCCTGGACAGACTTCAGCCAGGCCGTGGCTCTCACATCAAAAGCTTGGTTTTAAAGAGAAGGTCTTACCTGTGGGTAGAGTTGGCTGCTCGGAGCAGGACTGAGACCTGGTGCGGGTCCAGCTCTTGGGGAACACCGGCGCAACGCTCTGGTCAAGAGCAGAAGCATTCTCTGGGGTTCATTCCGAGATGTCACCAGACCTCGTTCCCAGAGTGGAGAGCTTGAGAACCGTGAACAACTCAGGCTTGTGCTTTGTGGAGATCTTGGTCTTTCTGTCAATCTAGCGCGACCCTTCTTGCAGATGCTATCTGTTGCCAGGGGCCACCAAATGTTCCTGCAGCGCTGCCAGGCTTAATGTTTGTTTAAATAACAGCAGAGGCCACCGAGGTCGTCTAACATCAGATCATCTCCTCCCGCCCGGTGCCAGCGTACCGCTGGGAGGGCAGAGCCAGGCTAGAGGATCCAGGAGACCTTGCCTATGTGGTAGCGACAGGGTGCAGACTTGCGAAGCTCACCATTAGCCACAGGGTAAGCGCGTTCCCTTCACTGGGCTCCTTGCGAGACCTGCCTAGGGGCCATCTCTCTTCGATGAGACACTGTTGTTTGTGTGAACATCTGGTGCCATTCACAGGGGCACAAGCTAAGCAAAACAGAGATCCACCTCCCGACGAATGCATTCCCGGACGATGGTGTCCCCAACACCTGACGTTTGTAAAGATTTCAGAGACGAAAGACCGTTGACGGGGGGCGTGTGCCCACCAATATATTCACGGATAGGCAGGCAGGTAGGCAGACAGACAGACAGACAGACAGACAGACAGACAGACAGACAGACAGTGGTAGATAGCATAGAATAGGCTGGATAATCAGACTGATGGAGGGCAACGTTCTACCTAAACAGAGGGGAGGTGTGGGATTCCGTTTCTCCTCTTCTCCCCATGACTTAAGCCAAGCAGCCCTCGCGCCCTAGCTCCGGTCCTCTTACCTCAGGTTGATGACCGAGACCCTGCCAAGCCTCGGGGGTCTGGAGTGCAGCATTCCGGAGTCTGGTGTCTGATCCCACGCGTTGAGCTCCTGAGCGTAAGCAAGCGGGACGGGAGCTCGCGGAAAGTGGGGTGCAGATTTCCGGCCTCACTAGGCACAGTGCTCACCCAGCACCAGACCACGGCCACTCAGCGCAGAAGGCGCTCCTCGCTCGACTCCTCGCGCTCACTGGCTTAGTAGCTAGCTCGGAGCTGCCAGCCCGAACCGACGCTTTTTATAGTCGCCTTCCGGGGCTGACTCCTCCCCACCAGAGCCCCCGGCGCCCGCACTCATCCCGTCCTCCCTGTCCCACCCCTGTCTCAGGGCAGCGTCCTCCCACTCACCGCGGTGGGCGGCTTGCGGGCCGGACCCGGGCGGGCTCTGGCGGCCGCTCCGGGAGCCGCAGACCTGAGCCCGAAAGCCGCCGCCGGGACAAGCGGCGGCCACCAGGTGAGGGCGCTGGAGCCTAGGACTAGAGCTGCCGACCTCCGAGGGCTGTCGAGTTGGAAGCGCGGCTTGTACCCAGTGGCTCCGCAAAGGACAGACGGGGCCCGGGGGGGGGGGGGGGGGAGAGAATGAGACTTTCACCAGAGTCGCCACCACTCTACGTTCAGGCTGTTAGATTTCAAACCCGTAACTCTTTTTGTAAGTCAACATAGCAACAGAATCCAGGATCGCCTGCCTAGGTCTAGAGGTCTCTTAGAGGAGACCTTGTTTTGAAAGTGGCTAGGGAGATGCTTGCTAAGATGCTTACAGGCTTGAAAAAGAGAGTTCAATTCCCAGAATCCACATAAAAGGGTCTTGGGCGATAGCCCTAATTTCTAATTCTAGTGCTGGGGTGGTGGAGACAGGTGGTTTGTTGGGGCTTGCTGGCCAGTCCAGGTAAAATAGACAACACTCCAAGCAGCTGGACCTCTGCCTTAGGACACACACACACACACACACACACACATACACACTCACAAACACATGGAAGGATGGTGGAGTTAATTCACATGTGCCAGTTTTCTGCACATGCCAGTTACTTGACCATAAACAAAGGACTTCACCACTGGGCTCCCATGAGCCTGGGGAGAGAATGTCAGTGAGATTTTTGTGGGTACTAATTCATAGCAAGTGTTTGCTATCCTGCATGTAGGATAGTAGGACCCTGAACCTCTCTCTGTGCCTGGACAGGCCAATGTTCTCAGGTCAAAACAAGACAGGGCCACCAGTGAGTTATTCTCTTCCATAGGAATAAATAAGCCCATACAGAGCATCTAGCATCTCCTCAACACTGGGTGCCCTGAGCACCAGCTACTTACCCACTCTGAGCCTGGCAAAGGGTGAAAGGTGTTGGGGATTTTTCTTCCATTTCATTTTAATTCTGAGATGACAGCTTTGATTGCAATTCTACACCCTGTTCCTCTTTGAGATTTATTACTCAGCTCCCTCCTCAAGTATATATTTCTTTCTTCCTGCCTGCCAATGTCCTATGCTCACTGCTGTGCAAGAGAGTCTTCATTCTGGGCAGTGCCCATAGGCTTTAGGAATCTAAGTTCAGGCTTTAGGGCCAGTCTGTGGCAGAGACTTTGGAAGCCCCTCTCTAGGTCCTCTGGGAAGAAGCCTTTGGGCACATGTTGGAACCAGGGAAGCACAGCATTCCACCTCCAGATCTTTTCTAGAAAGCTGGAAACAATGTTCCAGCCAAGTATATCATGAACAGGGTCCATGGCGGGCTTCCTTTCTTTGGCCCTTCCTTTCTAGCAGAATGAAACTGGGACCTACCTCCTTGTAAAGTGCCTATCCAGCCCTTACTGTATGCGTGCTCACTGAATCCCTTTCTTTTTTGTTTTCCTTTCTTTCTTTCTTTCTTTCTTTCTTTCTTTCTTTCTTTTTCTTTCTTTCTTTCTTTTTTTCTTTCTTTCTTCCTTCCTTCCTTCCTTCCTTCCTTCCTTCCTTCCTTTCTTTTTTTCGAGACAGTGTTTCTCTGTGTAGCCCTGGGTATCCTGGAACTCACTATGTAGACCAGGCTGGCCTCAAACTCAGAAATCTGCCTGCCTCTGCCTCCCAAGTGCTGGGATTAAAGGCATTCACCACCACTGCTAGGTTGCTGAATCCCTTTCTTAAGAAACCTATTCCCCAGGCCCATAAACATTGAGGAGTGGGCTGGGTAACTGGACATTGTGCTCAGAGGACAATGGTGTACTTGGATCAGCCTCACTTGGGCTCTCTCTCCAACCAGTGGAGCACTGACCAGAGGCTGCAAAGCAATGGAGGAGCTCATCTTTACAGGCATCTCAGAGATGAGGAGTAGTCTCCTGTTTAAGGGATGGGCTCTAGAAAATGCTTTGTCATGCTTTCTCCAAGATGCAGAGTGTCCAGCTCATTCCTCTGGCATCCAGTTTTCTTTAACATTGGCTAATGCCTGGGGTGAGAGAAGCAATGCTGATGAATTACAGACAGGCTCCACATGTCTAAAACCAGATTCTCCAGCCATATCCACTCAGCACTTCTACCCAGTCCTTTGTGACCCGCAGGGTATGATGGGTAATCCTTTAGGGGTGAATACCAGCAATGTGAACCTGATGGATTTCCTATCTACACTTCTCTAAATCCAAGATTTATAAATGCAGAGATGAGGGATAGTTGCCAGGATCCCCAGAGGGAAGAGTAGTGCTCTCGGCTGGGGGGGGGGGCGGTATGGAGTCACATTCAGCCTCCACACCCTGTACCGAGTTCCCCCCACCTCCCTGGGATATTCATCCCTTGACCTTATCCTGTGGGATGTGATATCCTGTTTACCCCCTGCTCGACAAACTGTCCGAGTCTGGCCAGCCAGCCATATTCCACATCCATCCCTTAAAACAAAGGTCACCTCACTTCACTTATTGACCACCAAAGCTACCACTGTCCCTACATGCCTCTGCAAAGTTTGAAGGGCTGTCCACACCTGTGTCTCTGTTCTACAAGCCTCTAGTCCTGACTTCCTGAGATTTCCCTGAATTCCCCTCTAGGTACTAAGAAAACCATTAGAAACAAGAAGCAGGATGAGGCTGCATGAGTTGGTTCTAGACCTTGAGAGGTCTACTAGACATGCAAAACAGTGAGCTTCAGGTAAATACATCCTCAGAGCCGGAAACATTCAAGTAGGGAAAAAGAGCAAATTGAAATCCCACCAACAGGGGTCACCCTTGAACACAAAGCCAGAAGCTGATCAGGAAAAGAAAATTCTGAGGTCTGCATCCTGAAGCCAGGTTTCTAGCAAGTTCAAGTTCCTATGTTCTTGTTTTGTTGGCGGTAAAGGAGCTTGCCCAGTGGGGAGAGATGAAAGATCGCCAGTGTTTCTGAAGAGTGCACATCTGGCGAGAACTTGGAACAGGAAGTCCTAGGACCCTGGTCAACCTCTTAGGAGCCGTTTAAGTGGATTTCTACCTTCTCCTTCGAGCTGGTCATCACCACAGAGAAAGAAGTATATATAAAATACATGTGAGCTGGTGCGTATATATTTTTTCCTAATTGAAAAAAATTCTATGTGTTCCCTATTTTCAAGAAAAAAAAATTTTTTTTTTTTTTTCAGAAAATGAACTCAGTGGGAGTGGTATCACGTAGCTTCTGGTACAATGTACCAACAAGTTTACAATGTAGACAGTTATACTATACAATGTTATTTAAAAGGGGTCCGTAATTCAGACTAGTAGGTGAAGGGAAGAGAATCTGGAACCAAGGCTCTTCTCAGCTCCATAGAAAGGGTGTTGGAGAGTTGTAGACATGAGCGTGGTCCTCTGAGAGAGCCTGAATTGAGAAAAGACCTATCATTCTGGCCTGTAGGCAAGTCTGTAGAGCATTTTCTTGATTAATGATTGACATGGGAGGGCTGAGCTAACTGTAGCTGATATCGTCCTGGGGCAAGTGGTCCTGGCTCATATGAAAAAGGAAACTGGACAAGTAAAAGGGAGCCAGCCTGTTAGCAATGTTTCTCCTTTAATTCTGGCCTCTAGGTGGCTGCCTGGAGTTTCTGCCCTGAGTTCCATTCATGGTGGACTGTGGAAGCCAAATAAATTCTTCCCTTCCCAAGTTGCTTTTGGTCATGGTCTTTTTAAACAACAATAGGAGCCTAAGACTGATAGTTTAAACCCAGGTTGGGCTATTTGAGGGCTTATCCCAAATAAGCAAAACCAAAGCTTGAAAATGAATTGAAACATGAAGGGGGAAATTCTCTTCTAATCAATCCCATCTTTGTTAGTTTCAGTATACAGCCAAACATTTGCCTATGTATGTTACATCGAGAGATGCAGAAATACATGAGTATAGATGAGTGTTCAACAAATCACTCCATAACCCCAAATCCTTCTCTACCACAGTGTCCTGGACTGTGTTTCTTGGATGCACTCATCTACCTGCAGTAACTCCTATATCCTCCAGCCTAACCAGGCATAACTGGTTATGAATGAATGAGCAACCGAATAAAAGTTTCTTAGACAGACAACATGAGCTGGACAGTGGTGGGGCACGCCTTTAGTTCCAGCACGTGGAAAGCAGAAGCAGGTAGATCTCTGTGAGTTCGAGCCAGCTTGGTTCTCAAAGTGAGTTCCAGGACACCCTGTGCTACATGGGAAAACTCTATCTTGAAAAACAAAACAAACAAAAAGAAAAGGCAGACAGACAGACAGACAGACAGACAGACAAGGTGAATGCAGTAAAGATGTCAGCAGGTAAAGGTATCTACCATCAAGCCTAACAACCTGAGCTTCATTTCCAAAATTCGTGTGGTGGAAGGAGAAAACCAGCTCCCTCAAGTCATCCTCTGATTTATTTGTGTGTGCACACCTACACACACAAATAAATTTGTTTAAATGTCTTTAAAAAGAGGAGGCCCAAACACTTGAAAGGATGCTCCACTTTGTCCACTAATAAAGAAATGCAAACTAATGTAGTTAGCAAAAATAAAAAATCTGATAGTACTTTTGCCAGTACTAGGCAGTTGAGGGTGGAGAACAGATCCTCACATTCCTTGCTGACATGAGCCTGTGTCCGTGCAATATGCGAGGACAGTTTGACAAGGCTTATGAAATGTACATAGCATTTCACTTAGTAATTCCACCTTCAGGAATTTGCCCTACAGATATGATGTGAAAATGATTAGCACCAGATTTATACTGAAGCTTTGTTTCTGTGTGTGTGTGTGTGTGTGTGTGTGTGTGTGTGTGTGTGTGTGTGTGTTTATACATGCACATATTGGTCTGTGTGAGTGTCAGTGCATGCCAGTGTGGGTCTGGGGTCAGAGGACACCCTCTGGTATCAGCCCTTGCCTTTTATTTTGTTCTAGGCAGGATCTCCTCATTCCTGTGTACACCAGGCTTTCCTGGTTCACGAGCTCCTAAGGAGTCTCCTGCCTCTACCAGTCTCACTGAAAGAGTTTTGGGATTGCAGACGGGCACCGTACTACAACTAGCTTCAAGTGTCGAAGATTTGAACCCAAGTCCTCATGCTTGCATGGCAAGTAAGTGTTAGACTGAGTCATGCCCCCTACTCCTGCAGCTCTATTTCTAATCATTGTAGCAAAGCAAACGACTTAATGTTTACAATACAATTGGAGGTGTTAAAGATGTTAATCCACAGGGTAGAGTATTGTGTATCTGTCTGAAGAAGAAAAACAAAAGCGCGGGGTACATGCCTGTTATCCCTGCTATTCGGCCAAGGCAGGAGAACTGCAAACTCAAGACCATTCTGGGTGGCAGAGTAAAACTATATCTAAGAAACAGAGAGAGAGAGAGAGAGAGACAGAGAGAGAGAGAGAGAGAGAGAGAGACAGAGAGAGAGAGAGAGAGAGACAAAGAGACAGAGAGACAGAGAGAGAGACAGAGAGAGACAGAGAGAGACAGGGAAAGAGACAGAGAGACAGAGAGGCACAGAGACAGAGAAGCACAGAAACAGAGAGATGGGGAGAACAAAAAGAGAGAGAAAAAACTAGTATTTTATTAGATTTACTTTCATTATTTCTAATTATGTCATATGTGACTATGTCTGTGAGAATATGCATTTGAACACAGGTAACCACGGAGTCCAGAAAAGAATACCAGATTCCTTGGAGCCGGAATCTTTGGGGGTTGTGAGCTGCCTGACATGGGTGTGGGGACCTAAAGTCTAGTCCCCTGGAAGAGACTTCAATCACTGAGCCATCTATCTAGCCCCATAATATGAATCCTAATGACTTTAAGTAAAATGAAAAATTAAAATATACAGCTATGAATACTACCAGCTCCCAGACATGGGAAGGTAATATGCATTTCTGGATATGAATGACCTAGACAGTGCACAAGAAGCATAAGACCTCTCTGTCTCTGTCTCTCTGTCATTCTTTCTCTCTCCTTCTCTGTTTCTTAGATATAGTTTTACTCTGCCACCCGGGCTGGTCTTGAGTTTGCAGTTCTCCGGCTTTAGCAGAGTAGCAGGGACAACAGACATGTACCCCTTTGCTTTCTTTTTCTTTGTGTATATGTGTGTGTCTGTGTGTGTGTGTGTGTGTGTCTGTGTGTCTGTGTTCAGCAGTATTTAGTAGATTCATAAAGTTGTGCAACTACTGTTTCTTTTTAAAAATTGTATGCATTTATGTTTTAAAGAACGTGGGCATGTATCATAGTACATACGTGGAGGACAGATGACAACTTTTAGGAATCTCCTTCCACAATGGGAGTTGATGGGGATTGAACTCAGATTATCAGGCTTGAAAGCAAACTCTTTTACCTGATTAACAATATGTCTGGCCTGAATTCCTGCTTGGGACTATTGATAATCTGGGGAGTGGGAAGATGAGGACAACATACATACACAGACACAGACACAGACACACACACACACACACAGAGAGAGAGAGAGAGAGAGAGAGAGAGAGAGAGAGAGAGAGAGAGAGAGAGAGAGAGAAAGAGTTCCTTGCCCCATTTGTTGTCTGGCAAGCATGAAGCCATTCTCAATACTTACCTCAAAAATAAATAAATAAATAAATAAATAAATAAATACCTCAAATGTCAGTGTTATTTAGGGAAATATTCTGAATTCTAGTGGTGCCAGTGGCCGGTCGTTCAAGTTGGGGACACAGTTGCACACTGCAACCAGTGTGCTTGATAAGTTATTTGCAGAAACCTCCATTCATGGGGAGCTGAGATTCTTGACTTCACAGCAGAAAAGCATTTCAGGATTGTATTAGTCAGGGTTCTCTAGAGTCACAGAACTTATGGTAGTCTCTATGTAGTAAAGGAATTTATTGATGACTTACAGTCTGTAGTCCAACTCCCAACAATCAACTCCCAACAATGGTCGGCAGCAGTTGTGAATGGAAGTACAAGGATCCAGCAATTGCTCAGACCCACAAGGCAAGCAGACAAATCCGAGAGAGCCTTCCTTCTTCCAATGTCCTTATATAGGTCTCCAGCAAAAGGTGTGGCCCAGGTTAAAGGTGTGTGCCACCACACCTTTAATCACAGATGATCTTGCTTGAACTCTAGATCTTCCTATCTTAATCCTCTGGGATTCATAGCCACTATGCCTCAAGATCTCCATGCCAAGATTCAGGTCAGAAACTTGTATCTCTCAGCCTCCAGATTAGGGCCACAGGTGAGCCTTCTAATTCTGGATTGTAGTTCATTTCAGATATAGTCAAGTTGACAACCAGGAATAGCCACTACAAGGATGATCCAATATAAAGCAGAGCTGGGGTTTATTGGGCAGAGCTTTTAACATATATTTAAGAGTGGAGTTCCAGAAAGAGAAGCACTCAGAGAAAAGCCAAGTGTGAGAATGGGCTTCTCCAGGGGGAGCTGACTTTACGGCAGACATATATCTGATTTTTGTGGCTTCTGAAGTTGTACCTCAAAGCATTGCTAAGGAGTTTTAAAGGGTATCTATCATAGGGGGGCTGCTGACGTGCATTGGATGAGCTTACTACTGATAAGGTAAAAAAAAAAAAAAAACCTTGGGTCGCAAGGATTACAGGACAAGTTGAGATATTTTTACTGCAAATAAAAATGTATAGTCTTGTTTGTAAAATTCCTGGAAAATTACCGGTTTCATGCTGGGAATGGAATCTGTTTGTATGTAGACCAAAAGCACAGTGAATTACAATTTTGCTAATCTTATTTGAAAATATCTCTGTAGAGAGGGGATGTTGTCTCTGTGTAGGTATTTGTCTTAGTCAGGGTTTCTATTCCTGCACAAACATCATGACCAAGAAGCAAGTTGGGGAGGAAAGGGTTTATTCAGCTTACTTCCACATGGCTATTGATCACCAGAGGAAGTCAGGACTGGAACTCAAGCAGGTCAGGAAGCAGGAGCTGACGAAGAGGCCATGGAGAGATGTTCCTTGCTGGCTTGCTTGCTTCTCCTGGCTTGCTCAGCCTGCTCTCTTATAGAACCCAAGACTTCCAGCCCAGGGATGGCACTACTCCTTTGATCACTAATTGAGAAAATGCCCCACAGCTGGATCTCATGGAGGCATTTCCCCAACTGAAGCTCACTTCTCTGTGATAACTCCAGCCTGTGTCAAGTTGACACACAAAACTAGCCAGTACAGTATTCTTCAAAGCACATTTTATCATTTGTGCTGGAATTCTTGACTCTCAGTTGGAAAGAGGTCCCAGTCAGACTCCATGGGTGAGAGAGTACTTTCTCTTCCCTTCCCCTCTTCATTTTCCCCTGTCTTTCTATGCGGCCTCAGTAGTGGTCTATAGAAGATCCTTATAGAATCCCAGAGGTGTGCATGTGTGCATGGGTGTCTTGTCTATCTCCTCCTCTCCAGCTGTGAGTCTAGAATAGCAATCCATATTACCCCATCTCTGACCACAGATTAGCACAAGGGTGACCCCAGAAGATGCTACATCAAACAACATTTCTCTACAAGGATTCTGTGATGGTTTGTATATACTTGGCCCAGGAAGTGGCACTGTTACAAGGTATGGCCCTGTTGGAGTAAGTGTGGCCTTGTTGAGTAGGTGTGTCACTGTGCATCTGGGCGTGTGTGTGTGTGTGTGTGTGTGTGTGTGTGTGTGTGTTTTCCAGACAAGATTTCTCTGTATAGCCCTGGCTGTCCTGGAACTCACTCTGTAGACCAGGCTGGCCTTGAACTCAGAAATCCACCTGCCTCTGCCTCCCAAATTCTGGGATTAAAGGCGTGCGCCACCACTGCCCAGCTGGGTGTGGGTTTTAAGACCCTCATCCTAGCGCTTTAAGACCCTCATCCTAGCTGTCTGGAAGTCAGTATTCTGCTAGCAACCTTCAGATGAAGATGTAGAACTCTCAGCCCTTCCTGCACCATGTCTGCCTGTATACTGCCGTGCTCCCACCTGATGATAATGGACTGAACCGCTGAACCTATAAGCCTACCCCTGTGGGACTGTGAAAGGCAGCCTGGTTTCTGGTTGAGCTAGGTTTGAAACCCCAGTGACCTAGCAGGTGACCCCGCAGGGTCCCCTGCAAGGAAGTGTAGTTGTTTTGCCACACTCCTGGACACCAGGCCCCTGACATGAGGCAGCAGCTCTCCATAGGTCTGTGGCCATCAGTCATGTAAGGGCAACACCCCAATCCCCTCCACAGGTAGGGGATATGACCACAGATCAAGTAGCCTCAAGACAGATGTCCATTTCAATGAGGTACCTAAAGATCTGAAGGGCTAAGCCAATAAACTTCTCTTCCCAGACACTCCTCCCTGCAAAAGGTATTTAACCTCAGGCCCGCCCTAAGAAAGTGTGTACGATTTTCTCATTGCCACTCTCCGCCATGACAATAAATGCCTTAAAACCATGGACTGTCTCTTTTCACTGGGATCCACCATAGAGAACAATGAAGCAGGCCTTCGTCTAAAGAGCCAGCCGCCTAGTCTCCCACAGAAAGCTTCTTGGCGCTCCCAGCCATAGTCTCCACCAAGCCAACCACCTGGCCTGTGGAACAAGCCAAAGACACTCATCCCTGCGGGACCCAGTCAGCCGAAGCTCTCCTCCCCCTTTCCCTTTGGCCCTGGGCTAGATCCAGCCTGCGGTGGTTGGGGGGCACTCTGTTTTCAGCTCTTTCACAGCATCTGGGGTGCCCAAGAGTCTGAGAACCTGACGTCTCAGGCCTCCGTGCAGGTCTTGGGGACTCCTGAGCCAACTCCAGAAGTCCGGGGCGGGGGGTGGGGGTGGTGGGGTGGGCGGGGAAACCTCAGACTGTGCTCTCTCAGCCCTGGAGCGGGTCCTGCAACTTGTCATAGCCCGACACCCGCCCAGCACTAGGTAAGTGCAGTCAAAACTCCAGAATCTGCATCCTGCATCCCACCTCTCCGAGAGGTCCAGACCCCAAGCAAACGTGGGACCCCACCATTTAATCCACAAACCCCAATTAAATGTTGTTCTTATAAGAATTGTCTTGGTCATGGTGTCTGTTCACAGCAGTGAAACCCTAAGATGGATTCATACAATCCTCCCAAAAAGAAGCCTTAATATGGAACATAAAGTGTAAGCAAAATACTTGTCATTCTTGCAGAAAGAAGAAGTAGGCGTGGAGATAGCCTGAAGTGGCACACGCACCCCTTGTGATTTCACTGCTGACACAGCATCGTACTGGATTTTAGGTGCTGCAAAGCCCTGTTTCTTCTTTGAAAGCAAAGAAAGTGTGCTCTAGAGGGTCCAGAAAGATGGAGAAGCTGGTAAGGTGCCTGTCAGGCAAGCATAGGACCTAAGTGTGTATCCCCAGCAGCCACATAAAAATCTGGATACAGCAATGCATGCCTGTAACTCCAGTGCAGGAAAGGAGGTAGAAATAGGAGGAACCATTGGTCTTACTGGTCAGCTGGTCGAGTTAATCACTGAGCCTCCAGGTTCAGTGAAAAAGGCCCTGCCTCAAACAAAAAAGATAGAAATGCACCTGAAACTGGACATCAACTTCTGGTCTCCACACATAGGTGCACATGCATACACACACACACACACACACACACACACACACACACACACACCATGCAGGCTTGCACACACTAAGCACTCCCAAGAGAACAGGTTTTGCTTAAACTGTCTACCTATCAATCTTGGGTAATTTCTTTCCCCTGGCTGGCCTGAAATAAATATAATGTACGTAAACAATGGAGTTAGACTGATATCCTATGGCTTTTAGGGCTCTTCTGGTATTCTGGTGTATGAGACCACCTGCAATTTCTCACCTACATGATCCAATTGGTGTACTTATAACAGTTGTCAATCCCTGGAAGTCTCAAGATGTCCCAAGTGGACTGAACCCAGCTTTTGGCATGAGGAATGCTATGAAGAGGCCAGTTCTGTACATCTGGAGCTAAGCGAGGGAAGGGTTAAAGACAGCAGCAAATCGCTAGGCTCAGATGCAGACTCAGTAATCTCTTGCAGAGAGGGTTCTCAGGAATAACAGACAGGGTGATGTTACTCATAGGCTGGCTTCCAGGAGCCTCTACCGAGTTCCCTGTCACTGAGACACTGGAACTACGGTTATAGGAGGTTGTGAGCCACCATGTTGGTGCTGAGAGACAAACCTGAATTCTCTGTGAGAACAGTGAGTGTTCTTAACCTCTGAGCCATCTCTTCCACACTCATTTTCATAATGTCTGCACAAATTTACACTTCCATATACAGTATTTAAGGGTTCATAACCCTCCAAATCCACACCGGTATTTGTTATCATGTGTTTAAATAGCTCTAAACCACCAGCTGATGATGGTGACTAGTGCAAAGACTCATGGGTGCTGAGAATAAGCATTCTGAGTGCTCAGTCTCAGTGGAACATTCATATTAGCTCTGCCAAGACTCAGGGAACATCCCTGAAGAGGGGGAAGAAATAACATGAGGGCCAGATCATGTGGAGGAAGGCCTTGAAACCCTATTTTCTGGGCATGGCATACATGGCCATTGCATTCATGAACTTACAGGTGTTACCTGCAGAAGGCCTGCATAAAAATCTCATCTGTCAATATTCAGTCATGGGTAGGAGAGAGGCCCACGGGGCCTAGCTCCACTCCAGAGAGCTCTTGGCAGTTGATGGCTTCTGGGATGGGAAGAGTCAGTCCTTGTCACCAGTAGTGTAACTGCTGGTGAGTTACGTGCTCTCCAGAGGATAGCTCTACAGCCGTGCCAGGAAGGGAGGTCCTGGTTAAACCCAGATGTCACAACATATGAGCAAAGCAAAAAGACACAAAGAGGGCTTGACTGGGGGAGGGAGATAAGAGAGAATGAAGGGTGACCAGAATGTATATTTACACACATAAAGTTGTCAAAGAGTAAATAATTTAAATCAATAAATGAAACCAGTTCTTCTCGTTCTTCTTTCTATGACTAGAGAACAGTATATCTTTCTTTCTAAGAATAGTTGCCAGAGACTTTCAAGAACCATCAACGCTCCAGAGAATCCCTTTTGTAATTAAATAGAAAATAATCTGGTTTAGTGATTCTTGGATTCACTGTGGACAAAATGAAATCACTGGAAAACAAACACAGTCCATCCTTGAGCCACACACCCAGTCCAGCCCTGACTCTCTCAGTCAATAAGCCTGGAGTGGGGCCAAAAATCTGCCTTCTGAATTCCCAAGTTCCTGTGAAGCAGCTGCTGCTGGCCCAGAGTTCAGTCTGCATATCTCTACTGGGGCAGTGACAGGATTCATATGGACAATAAGACACTAGTGGGTTTAAAGACACCTTAAAGTAAGATTACAGACCGGTTTACTACAGCATTTATCTGTATTTCAGAGTCATGGGTAGAACGACACGGAATAGTGAACAGGATATGAGACAGGAAAAGGGTCCCTCACCTACCTGTGGAGATCTGGCTTACGAAGCCTGCTGACTGGAGAATACTCTACACAGCCACCATTACATACAAGGCTGATGACACAGCTCTTGAACCATGGTCTAACCTCTGCATGACCTAGGTATAGCAAAAATAGTTCAATTTCTAACAATTTATCAATGTCCTTAAATTTGTTACAGTCTTTTTCATATGGAAGCCTGCCCAGGAAGCTTACTCTTAAGTCATCCAACAATCACACATGTGCACACATACACACACACACACACACACACACACACACACATGCATGGACATACACAGACACACACACACACACAGGCATGCAGGCATACACACACACCAAGAAAAACCAAAAACCAAAAACTTTCACCGGGCAGTGGTGGCGCACGCCTTTAATCCCAGCACTTGGGAGGCAGAGGCAGGCGGATTTCAGACTTCGAGGCTAGTCTAGACTACAGAGTGAGGTCCAGGACAGCCAGGGCTACACAGAGAAACCCTGTCTCGAAAAGCCAAAACCAAAACCAAAACAAACCAAAACAAGAAAACAAAACAAAACTTTCCAGTGGGCTGGCAAAATGATTCAGGGAAACAGCAGCTGTTGCCAAGGCTGGTGATCTGAGTTCAGTCCCTAAGTCCTACATGGTAGAAGGAGAAGGGAAGATTAACTCCTACTAGTGGTTCTCTGACCTCCATACCCACTCTTATATGATAAATAAATAAAATACTTGCTTAAAGCCTTCTCGTGCTGAAATAAACAAATCAACATATTCTTTCTCTCTATCAATCTTTATTATGTTACCTCTTTTAAACAACAGAACTACAAAAGCCCTGTGGTTTCTGAAGTACTGATCACATAGGTCCCTCTCAACATCAGCCCTGGACTCCTTATAGGTGCAGCTGTCCTTTCTAATAATCAATACACTTGCTGGCTTTGCTTGACCTAAAAGTCTTTTCTGTGGGTTCTCCAGGACCCAGTTGGATCTGAGTCCGCAAGGAGAGGCTCTGTAGGGCTTTACGTGCTCCACGGTGGCGAGGCTGCTGGCGGTGACCGTGTGATATCCTCCATCTACATATTATGGTCAGAAAAGTAGGTTCTAGGATGCTGCAGTAACTTCTCCCTTCCCTCCTCTTGATTGCCTCATCTTCTCTCTAGGAATTGTGGTCCATCTCATACTAGGGAATCCCCAGACCAAGTACTCCCTAGGCACTAGCCTTGCCTAAGTTAGTGATTTCTGCTGGAGAAGATCCATCTTGTTGCAAACACTCTCACCTCAAAGGAGACACGGAACTGATTATTCTTAAGACAAATGTAAGTGACTGTGGCCCAAGAGCAGAGATTCAGGCTGTCTACTATGTCATGTTCTAATGTTCAAACAGTGCAATGTAGTTTTATAGTTACAGAACAAAACAAAATGGTAGTCAAGACACTTTTCAAATGCCATGGCAGGAACATCCAAGAGGGTTATAGAAAAGCAGGGAAAATCTCTGCCACTGCTCCCAGACGCCCTCTGATGACATTTGTAGCTTTTAGATGGATGGAAGATAGTGGTCTCCTAAGTTGCTTACCAAGGGAAAAACACCACAGAGAGGTTAAAAAGCATCCTTGTGACAGACAGCTGGCTCCAGGATGGGGACTGAAATGCTAATTGAGGTAACAGACTCCACACATGCTTCAATCCACTGCTCTGCCCCACAGAGGCTAAAAGATGTCATGCCTTAGCCTCTTCTCAGCGTTCTGTTCATTGTGCATATCATACTTAACTTTGGATTTTGATTTTTCCATAGTTTATTGTCATTTTTCTATCAGAATAGGCTCCAAAAGAATGTGTAAATGGTTCACTGCTAAAGCCCCGGAACGAGAGTGTCAGAATGTGTTCTCTGAGTGAGAGGCAAAGTGCTGAACCTGGGATATCAATCACTCTAAGATCTGATTGTAAGATTACATATGGAGTGGGAGAGAAGGCTTAGGAACACTGGCTGCTCTTCAGAGGCTCTGGGTTGGATTCCCAGTGCCCACATAGCAATTCCCAAAGCACCTGTAAGTCTAGTTCTAGGGGTTCTGATGTCCTCTTCTGACCCCTGGCAGGTAATAGCATGCACATGGTGCATAGACAAACATGCAGGCAAAAGCACCAATGCATATAAAATAAAAAATATTTAGAAGACTGTATTACACATTTCTTATACATTAGTTATATGTTAGGTGGTCTTGGTTCTAAGAAACAGCCTGGGGTTTACACTGAGAGGGACAGAGTCGCCTCTACGGTGACATGTGGCGTGAAGAGTAAGCACCTAGTCTGGTCAATCTATCCATTGCTTGAGATTTTCTTAAGCTGCTTGAGAACCTGGGGCACAGGAGGGGTCTAAGTGCACCTCCCAAGGAGCATTCCTAACCAGGGACTAGCGTGCCAGTGGGGACGCCCTGAGGCATAGTGCTCACAAAGAGCATTTCCTTTGAGGGACAACTGAGTGAGTATATTTATACATGCTAAATAAAGGAGTTGTGCCTAGATTTAATGAGGAATTACTATGAAAACAGAAAAAGAAAAAACCAAAATACAAAATCTACCAGGTGACTAGGCAAGGGCCCCAGACAGACATTTCACCTTGTATGAAGGGATTCTGGCCAGCTTGAGTGTGGCAAGTCTGGCTCTGGCAGGCCTTGCCCTTCTCTCTGATTCCTCTGCCTTGCTAAAAACCTAAGATTACATTCCTGAAGCTAGTCCCCAAAGTCCCTAGTCCCTTATTTGGCCACTTCCTCCTCCTGAGGCTAACTACCAAGGTCCAGCTCTCTAAGTATTAAAGTTCAGCAATCAAAAGCCTCCTTCGGCTCACCTAGTTAACATGCCCAGTTAGAATTAAACACCTCATTCTAACAATGGGTTTCCCCATGTTACTCTTATAAGCTTCCATTTTCCTATGGCCCACATCTGTCTCCTCTCTAACCAGAGGCAATCTTTTGTCCCACTATAGGACAAATACCCCTTACCCCTCATTCTTGTTCCCTTCTTCTCTCTCAGCCTCTGTCTCCTGTCCTTGTCCCTTATCCCCGCCCTCTGTCCCTCTGGGGCAAATACATCTCCTCTGTACTGAGAACTTAGTCTGACAACTTGGTTTTGGGGTTACTGAGCCAATACTTTCCTTTCAATAGAAAACTCTCAAATGTCCCTTGTGATTTCGCAGTCTTATCTCTTGAGTGGCCACTGATGAGACAATATTTCATATTTAGACGAAATACACCAAGTCAGATACAACAAGTGTAGAAGTCTAGAATTCTAATCCAATGTGGGGAAGAGATTGTGCCCTGGCTTTCAAAAGTGAGTTGGCATGACTCCAGTGGAGCTGAAGGCACATCCCTAAGACTCAGCTGTACTCCACCCCTGGGCAGTAGACCAAGATCATCTGGGAGATTCTATTAAATGTGTAGTCTCAAACCATCATGGATGTACTGAGTCAAAGTCTGCAGAATAGGAGTGCATATGGAGACCAGGAAACTCTTTATAGGGCAGCTTTTTTACTTTTACATGCCTATCTGGGAATCTGGAGGTATTTTGCTAAAAGTCCAGATGCCCAGAGCAACTGTGGTTTGTAGATGCTTGGCCCAGGGAATGGCACTATTAGGAAGTGTGGCCCTGTTGGAGTAGGTGTGTCACTGTGAGTGTGGGCTTTAATACCCCTGTCTTAGCTGCCTGGAAGTCAGTATCTGCTAGCAATCTTCAGATGAAGGTGTAGAACTCTCAGCTCCTCCTGCACTACGCCTGTCTGGACACTGCCATGCCCCCCCCTCCCATGATGATAATGGACTGATGAACCTCTGAACCTGTAAGCCAGCCCCAATTAAATGATGTCCTTATAAGAGTTACCTTAGTCATGCTTTCTGTTCACAGCAGTAAAACCTTAACTAAGACAGCAACCAAATCAGAATCTGTGAGGGTCAGGATTCAGGCATCAACATAGCTTGGGAATTTCAACACATTAGCAAGATAAAGGACCATCAGGAAGAAGTCTCTTAATTCATGAGATGTGCAAAACCATGTTTAGTAAGAAAAAACCTGGGACTGTAGAGATGGCTCAGCCATTAAAGGCTAGGCTCACAACCAAAAATATAAGAAAAACAGGGAATTCAAATGAAATGCCCACTGTTCCTTCCATAGCATAAATTGGAATATACTCATAGCATAGTAACAAATACCCATGTGCTACAGCCACATGAATTAACAGGGCTGCAGTCTGGATCTGGAATGTATCCCCAAAGCCCATGTGCTACATCTAGAAACTTAGCCATTTCTTCTAAATTTTCAAATTTATTGAGTGTATGCTTACAGAATGATCCTCTGAATTTCAGTTGTATCTGCTATAATAGCTCTTGTTCATCTCAACTCAAGTTCTATTCATGCTAATGACTTTGTCCTCACCTTGGTGCTACCAGGACATATTCAAGACCTTTAAGAGGTGGTGCATAGTGTGTGATTAGGCCACTAGACTTATGGGACTCCACTGTATTCCTCTCTGTTTTCTTTGTTCACTGGCCACCATGAGATGAGCATCCTGATTTATCACATACTCCTATAATGTTCTTCCACACCACATAAACAAAAAGCATGGAGCCAAGCAATGTGGATTTGTAATCTCCAAAGCTAAATCAAGAGTAAATCATAACTAAATCGAAATTATCCCTCTTCTGGGGTGGCTTATCTGAGATGTTACAGCGATGGAAAGCTAACTCACACACATGGATAAACTGAAATCACAGCTGAAATTAACAAAATGTGACTAAAATATTAATGCATGGATCAGTGAAAACTGAATTGGTTACTTGAAAAGATTAATAAGATTGGTAAGCCTTTGGCAAAACTGAGAGAGAAAGAGAGGGAGTGACAGAGAGAGAGCGTGCACATGCGTGTGTGTGTGTGTGTGTGTGTGTGTGTGTGTGTGTGTGTGAGAGAGAGAGAGAGTGTGTGCACATGCGTGTGTGTGTGTGTGTGTGTGTGTGAGAGAGAGTGTGTGTGCACATGCGTGTGTGTGTGTGTGTGTGTGAGAGAGAGAGAGAGAGAATGAGAGAGAGAGAGCGTGCACATGCGTGTGTGTGTGTGTGAGAGAGAGAGAGAGTGAGAGAGAGAGTGTGTGCACATGCGTGTGTGTGTGTGTGTGTGTGAGAGAGAGAGAGAGAGACAGAGAGTGTGTGCACATGCGTGTGTGTGTATGTGTGTGTGTGTGTGT
>JADRCD010205437.1:0-37500 GCA_019843815.1 Montemys delectorum | reverse complement strand
ATTCACAGACGTCTTACAGTTTGCAGAGGAATAAATCTTACAGTGTGACGGGGTTAGAGATGGTCCAATGGTGAAGAGCACTTGCTCTTCCAGAGGATGCAGATTCAATTCCCAGCACTCGTGTGACAGATCCTAACTATCTCTAACTCCAGTTCTAGGGGATCTAACATCCTGACACAGACATACATGTAGGCAAAACACTAGTTGTACTGGCTGGTTTTGTGTGTCAACTTGACACAAGCTGGAGTTATCACAGAGAAAGGAGCCTCCCTTGAGGAAGTGCCTCCATGAGATCCAGCTGTAAGGCATTTTCTCAATTAGTGACCAAGGGTGGGAGGGCCCATTGTGAGTGGTGCCATCCCTGGTCTAGTAGTCCGGGTTCTATAAGAAAGTAAACTGAGCAAGCCAGGGGAAGCAAGCCAATAAGGAACATCCCTCCATGGCCTCTGCATCAGCTCCTGCTTCCTGACCTGCTTGAGTTCCAGTCCTGACTTCCTTTGCTGATGAACAGCAATGTGGAAAGTGTAAGCAGAATAAGCCTTTTCCTTCCTAATTTGCTTCTTGGTCACGATGTTTGTGCAGGAATAGAAACCCTAACTAATACACCAGTGTATCCAAAATAAAAATAAATTAGTTTAAAAAAAAAAACACACTGAATTGTCAAGAGTTACGGCAGTATCCTGAGTATCAGAGTCTGTTCATTAACGAAGAACCTTCTGAAATAATATCCTGATACCCTAAGATTTCAGACAGAGCTTATTAAGGTCTATTCTAGTCTTACTAGGACACAGTCATGGACTTATCCAAGCCCAGCCTGAGGCAAAAGTTTTCTGAGTTTAGAATAGCTCTGCAAAACCACCTATTCTGGGACAGCGTCTACAAATCAGATTGGTCTTTAATTCTCTCTCTCTCTCTCTCTCTCTCTCTCTCTCTCTCTCTCTCTCTCTCTCTCTCTCTCTCTCTCTCTGTGTGTGTGTGTGTGTGTGTGTGTGTATCTTTGTGTCTGTTTTGTAGAATTCACAAGTGTGTACTACTTGCATGCCTAGTACCAGAGAAAGCCAGAGACAGCATCAGACCCCTGGGACCTGGTCAGCAGAGAGTTATGGGCCACCAGCAGTTGAGCTGGGACCAAGCCTGGGTCTTCTGAAAGAACAGCCAGTGCTATTAGCCACTGAGCCACATCTCACTTTGGTCTTTTAATTTGCACCAATTTGCTCCACGTTTGCTGGTGTTATCAAAAGGATGTTGGCCGTGGCATTGGCATCTACCACTTCTCTCTACCCGCTCACTGCTTTCCTCAGCTGGGTGTGGTTTTCCCTTTCCCAATAACTCATTTCAAGAACTGGCATTGTAAACTGACATTTTCACACTAAACGTGGCTGGAGGCTTCAGTTGCTTTCTGATACATCAGCAGCTGCTCTGTAGAAAGAATGAATGAGAAGGCTTAGACGACACACCTGCGTGTTAATGGGCTGCCAAACCTCTCCTTATGACAGACAGCATGCTCCCGAGAGATGGCTTTGCTTTCAGCTTCTCATCTGCCAGTGTTCATTTAGAAACACATTCTTGAACGAGACAAAAGTCTGACCCACACGGCACAGAAGTAAACAGGCCTTTAAGGTGATTAGAACGGTCACTGCAGACATCCCTTGGTAATACTCTTAGCCAGCTAAGCCCTTGGGAGGATGGGGTGAAATGCACTGAAACTGGAAATATCTTCTGAAGTAATTAGGGGTATGCCCTCATTGCTCCTCTTCTAGTCAGTGATGCTTAGATCTGATTGTAGGGAAATCTGTTCTGAGAGATCACAAAGATATTCTATGTGGACACAGGTCATAACACTGGAAAAAAAAACAAACAAATGCCTGCCTATTTTAAAGACCATATACTTCATGGTCTAGCATGGGATGCACATACATACTCCTGGAGACTGATAGGTAAACCTATATCAATCTTTACCCAGGTAACACCCATTGAAAGTCACACACACACACACACACACACACACACACACACACTCACGAGCACGAGTTACTGTGTGTGTGCCAGTGAGATGGCTCAGAAGGTAAAGGCCATGCCTCCACACTTGATAACCTGATATGACCCTGGCACCCATATGGTGGAAGGGGAGCCCTGCAAGTCCTCTGACTTCCACAAAGGTGCTGTGGCATATGCAAAGGTCCCTATACCAAATAAATAGCAGTTAGGGCATCTGAATAGTAGTTAAGTTCTTCCAGTGGTTCTGAGTTCAATTCCCAGCCACCACATTGGTGGCTCAACAACCATCTATAATGGGATCTGATGCCTTCTTCCTGTGTGTCTGAAGAAAGCAACAGTGTACTCATATGCATAAAATAAATAAGAATTTTAGAAGGTTTTTATTTTTAGTTATATGAGTCTGGGGTGGGGGAGGGTGCTCGAGTTGAGTGCAGGTGCTCTCAGAGGCCACAAGAGGGCATCGGATCCCTTGGAGCTGGAGCTGGAGCTGGAGCTGGAGCTAGACAGTTGTGAGCTTTTGGGAACTGAACTCAGGTCCTTTCTATGAGCAGTACATCCTCTTAAGCACTGATCCGTCTCTCTAGCGCCTACCCCCCCCCCCCGAAAACTGAAGTCAAGGAGATATATATATGTATATATACACACACATATATATATGTGTGTGTGTATATATACATATATATATGTGTGTGTATGCATGTATATATTTATGCATATATACACACATATGTATGTTTGTGTTTGGAAAGACAGCAGCAGTTAGGCAGGGCCCTTATCAGCCTTCAGTTAAGTATGTCAGACCCCACACACAGACGCACACACATCATCTGTTTTCTTGTCAGCACCATAGCCTTCTCTCACCAATTGCTTTCTCAAGATTCATTTGAAAAGAAGTGAGTTAACGGACTCTTCTGGTATAACAGCAGCCTTTGACCTTGGCAGCAGGTAGTGGGGAAGGTTGTAACATCAATTAAGGAATAACTAGAAGCTCTCTGGCCTGGTAATCATAAGACAAGAAGTACTTCTCCCATGAGGCTCTGGAGTTTACTTCTGTGACTGTGGTTTACTCATAGATACTCTAAGCACTGGGGTTTTGGATAAATAAATTAGGTCCACCATTTTCACAAACTCGGAAGGTCCTCTTTCTGTGGAGGGCCCCCACGGATCCTGTGCTGAAGTAATTGTAAATAAGGCATTTTTCTCTTAAACTGTATTATTTGTCTGTTGGGGTGCGTAACACAGCATTGTAGCACAGGGAGGTGGAGGCAAGAGGGTCAGGAATTCAAGATGGGGCGGGGCTGTGTTTAATTATAGATGCTAATAAGGAAGAAAAAATATTTTTGGTCATTTCTTCCCAAAGTGAGAGATTCTTTCTAGTGCCCCACAACTGTCTGTTTTTATTATTATTATTATTATTATTATTATTATTATTATTATTATCTCCACTCATTGTACAAAGTAGTGTATTTCATGGAGATGCATATATATATATTATATATATATTATGTTGGTTATTATATATATGTGTATGTGTATATACATATCCATATACACACACACACATATATATATGTATATGTTGCCATATCTGTCCTCTCCTAATCCCTATAACTGGAGATCCACAAGTAGACTGTTTTAAACTGTGGCCTGATGGTGTCCTGTACACAGGTCCCAAGTCACAGTTTCTAATTGAAGACCAAGTAATGTATGCTCTGGGTTGGTTGTGCTTGGCTCTGGTTGGCTCTGGAGTTGGTTGTGCTTGGCTCTCGTTGGCTCTGAGGTTGGTTTTACTTTGCTCTGGTTGGCTCTGGGGTTGGTTGTGCTTTGCTCTGGTTGGCTCTTGCCCCTTATTTTGAAAATGAATGAACCTTGAAAGCCTGGAATTTAAATTTTTCTTTCCTAGGAATGAGGATGGTTTATTTATTTGGGATTTTTTTTTAGGGAGGCTGCATACATGGTGTGTGTTTATAAGAATGCTTTAACAAGTACAGAGGGCAGAAGAGAACATCATCATCTACCTTATTTTCTTGAGATGGGATCATTCTGGAGTCTGAAACCTGGAGCTGGGCTCCACCCCATCCCCACTGCTGGGGTTCCGGGGATCCATTACAACTCTGGCTTTTTTGTTTTTGTTTTTGTTTGTTTGTTTGTTTTTCGAGTCAGGGCTTCTCTGTGTAGCCTTGGCTGTCCTGGAACTCACTCTGTAGACCAGGCTGGCCTCAAACTCAGAAATCTGCCTGCCTTTGCCTCCCAAGTGCTGGGATTAAAGGCATGCGCCACCACTGCTCGGCTTCTTGGGAACTTTTTAAAAGAAAACGTAACAACAAAGAGGACTAGAGGGGAAATGGGTCAGTAGGGCATGTGCAAGCATGAGGACCTGAATTTAAACCCCAGGACTGCTGGGGCTGCTGGCTGCCAGCATAGCTCCAGTCTCAGAGACCCTGTCATAAAGGAATAAAGTTGAGGCTGAGGGAGAAATGACACCTGATGTCTCCTATAGCTTCCGAACACACACCTGCATATGTGCACCTGTGCCCATACATACATGTGCATATACCACACAGTATAGTACTTTTCATATAAATCAGAGGCTATGCACTACAAAACAACTGGGTATCTGTTTTAGAAATGTTTGTTTAGGGGGCTGGAGAGGTGGTTCAGTGGTTAATAGCACTGACTGCTCTTCCAGAAGACCCAAGTTCAATTCCCAGCACCCACATAGCAGCTCACACTTGTCTGTAACTCCAGTTTCAGAAGTTCTGACACCCTCACAATATATACATATATACATACATGCAGACAAAACACCAATGCACATAAAAAAAAAATCAGTCATTAGAAATACTTGTTTTAGGGCTGGAGAGATGGCTCGGTGGTTAAGAACACTGACTGCTCTTCAGAGTTTCCTAAGTTCAATTCCCAGCGACCATATGGTGGCTCTCAACCATCTGTAATGGGATCCGGTGCCCTCTTCTGCACTGTAGCTTCTCTTCAGACAGCTACAGTGTACTCATATAAATAAAATAAATAAATAATTCTTTTTTTTAAAAAAAAAAAGGAAGAAATGCTTGTTTTAGTCTTGTTTCTAAAGCATTCTTCAGTCTTTGGCTTGCACTTAGCTGAGATGTCTTGGCTTCATATAAGTAGAAGCTGAAGCCAGGTTAGCTTTACAATACAGTAAGAAACAGTGACTCCCTGTGCTTGCACTAAATTAAAAGAGCTTGCTATCATTTATTTCTTAGAGGTCATTAATTAAAATGTATGCAGTGCTTAGGGAAATACTCTAAGTCTCACAAGCCCTGGGATGACAGCCTATATTTAAAGTAATTAGTGAAAATCCAGTGAAACATGAATCCCTTTTAGTTTTATAAAGCAAGGTTTCAAAATACACCTTTCTCTTCTCTCAAGCCCTTTTTGTTTGTTTGTTCTCTTTTCGTTTCTTCTTTTCTTTATTTTATTTTTTAGAACAGAATCTAGCAGAGCCCAGGCTGGACGTTTACTTAATATGTAGTGGGAGATGATCTTGAACTGATCCTCCCAGCTCCTTCTCCAAAGTTGTAGGCATAAATACCCACTACGCCCAGTTCTTGTTTTGACCTCTTGACCCTCCTGCCTTGGCTTCTAGGGGCTGTGACTACAGACTGCACCACCACAAATAACTGAATGTTAATCCTTGTCATTTCAAATGCATTTGTCAATTTTGTCCCATGTAGAAAGTTTTAAGAAAGAGACACGGGTTGTGGTTCGCTCAGTGAATCTTGGTTGTAGCCCAGGCTGGCCTAGAACTTGCAGTCTTTCTCTTTCTGTTTCCAACATGCTAGAAATACAGCCCTCACCTTCATTTGTTTTTGTGTTCTTCTTGTGTGTTGAAACAGAGTCTCATATATCCCCTATTGGTCTTGAACACATTATGTAGCTAACACTGGCCTTGAACTCCTCCCTCATCTCCCAGTCTCAGCCATTTAGCTGCTAAGATTATATCATAGGAGCACACGAGTGCTCTACCACCGAGCTACATTCCCCGGGGCGACTTTTTACTTTTAATTTCAAAACATAATCTCATTAAGTCGTCTGAGCCATCCTTCAACTTACTTTATACCCTAGGCTCTGTGAACTTTCTAGCTTGCCTGAGGCTCCCAAGAATCTGGGATTACAGACCTGAGCTAGCAGGCTGGTCCCATTCTTAAATTTTATCACCTTCTGTGCTGCGTGTGTGCGTGTGTGTGTGTGTGTGTGTGTGTGTGTGTGTGTGTATGTGTGTTGTATACATGGGAATGTATACATGTGGGTGCCAAAGGAAGACATTCAGTATCTTCTTATATTGACCTGTTGTCTCCTGCTGAACCAGAGCTAGCCTGCCATTTGGACGAGGCAGGCAGGCTAGTGAGTTCCTAGGCTCTCCTGTGTCTACCCCTCAGTGTTGAGGTTTTATGCAGCATGCTAAGATTTTCTACATTAGGAATTTGAACTCAGGTCCTCATATGCTCACATAGCAAATTCTCTAACCCACTGGGCTGCCTCCCCAACCCTTGATTTCTTTTTTTTTTTTTTTGATTTCTGTGGTTGTTGAGAAAGGATCTCATCTCACTGGGTAGCTTTGGCTGGCCTAGAACCTCCTGTGTAGATAAGCCTCAAACTTGTGGCAGTCTTCTGTCTCTACCCCTCAAGTGCTGGGATTACAGCCATACACCACTCTGATATTTTTTATCATGACTGTTTGGCTTTGGCCTATTTTTCAACTTGTATTGCCCTGCTGGTTTTTGTTTTTTGTTGTTTGTTTTTTTGTTTGGTGGGGGTTGATTTTTTTTTGAACAGGGTATTCTTTATACTGACAGAGGAATGCAAATACTTTCTTTTATGCTTTTTAATTGTGTTTATCTTTTTCAAGTAGTCAAGCATAGTAGTCTTTCATTACTTTAATTACTTTTGTGCTTAAAAGTCCTTATCTGAAATCACTGAGTTGGTTTTATATAGGAAAGTGTGTGTGTGTGTGTGTGTGTGTGTGTGTGTGTGTGTGTGTGTGTATGAAGTAAACCTAAGATTTTCTGCATGGTAGGTAACCCCCAAGCCACATCCCTAGTTCCACTGTTTGTCGTTCTGGCACTGAAGATCTAACTTGGGGCCTTGTTATACTAGTCAAATGCTCTCTTACTGACTTGTTTTGCCATCTGAGACTGGATCTTACCTGGCCCAAACTACTTGCTAAGTAGCCAGCATGACCTTGAACTACTGGCTCTCTGTGCTAAGACTAGAAATGTACACCACCACATCTGACTGGACTGAGTTTATTTTGTTTGTTTTGTTTTTATTTTTCAAGATGGATTCTTTTCTCTGCATAGCCCTGGCAGTCCTAGAACACTCCATGTAATCCAGGCTGGCCTAGAATTCACAGAGATCCACCTGCCTCGGCCTCCCAAGTACTGAGACTAAAGGTGTGTGTGCACCACCACTGCCTGGCTGAATTTATTTTGAGCTGATAAATGTGCACATGAAAGGAAGAGGTCAGCATCTACTGGTACTCATTAGGGTGAGGTTTTTCATACAGGATAATTTCTTAATTTTATATAATTTTTTTCCTCTCTTGGTCTCCATGTAATCACCTCCTCCCTTATTAAAGCAAGGGTGAATTTGTATCATGTTAAAATTATAACTCAATATTTAAAACAGAAGCATAAGTTTTCTTGAGGGCTGGGGATGTAGCTCAGTTGGTGGAGTGCTTCATTGACATGCACAAAGCTGGATTCCATCCCTCAGCCTCATAAACTTGGTAGTATGCCAGCACTCAGGAGGTAGAGACAGGAGGATTAGAAATTTAAGGTCAGGACTTTGAGATACTCAGTGGATAAGTCATGTGCTATCAAGCCTGATGACCTGCATTCATTTCCCAGGACCAGTACTAAGGAAATAGAAAAACAACTCCTGCTTCCATATGTGTGCAGTGGAACTTGAATATACGAGTGCATATGCAATAAATACATATAATTAAAAAAAAACCTCAACAAAATAGATTTATAAATAAGTCCAGGGTCTGAAGAGATGGCTTGGGACTGGAGAAATGCCTAGTGGTTAAGAATGCGGATTGCTTTTGCAGAGGACCTGAGTTCGATTCCTAGCACCCATGTCAAGTGTCTCTTAACTGCCCATAACTCCAGCACCAGGGATAGTGTCCAACATCTCTGGTCTCTGTAGGCAGTGGCATATACAAATAGTTTTTAAAATATAACAATGATCCAGGTATGGTGGCACATATCTTTAGCTCCAGCACTCGGGAGGCAGAGGCAGGAGGATGTCAGTGAGTTTGAAGCCAGCCTTGTCTACAAATTGAGTCCAGGATAGCCAGGGCTGGTTACTCTGAGAAACCCTGTCTCAAAAAAAAAAAACCAAACAAAAAAAAAAACCCAACTAACCAACTAACTAACTATGAAATAAATCTTTAAAATAAAATTATAAGGTTATCTTCAGCTACATGGTGAGTTTGAGGCCACACTGGGATTCCTGAAACTTTGCACCAAAACAAAAACAACAGAAAGAAAAGAATGCAGAGGCTTTCTTGAAACAATACTTGGTCTTCCTGTGCGACATGCTCTCTGATTGTCTTAGAGTTTCCATGTGGACACCATGACCAAGGTAAGTCTTACGAAGAAGAGCATTTAAATGGGGCTGGCTTACAGTTTCAGAGGTTTGGTCCATTATCGTCATAGCAGGAAACATGGCAGCACACAAGCAAATATGGTGCTAGAGAGTAGCTGAGAGTTCTACATCTGGATCCACAGGCAGTAGGAATAGAGAGAGAGAGAAAGAGAGAGAGAGAGAGAGAGAGAGAGAGAGAGAGAGAGAGAGAGAGACTAGAGACTAGGCCTTGCTTGAGCTTTTGAAACTTCAAACTCCACCCCAGTGACACACTTCTTCCGACAAGTTCACAACTACTCCAACAAGGCTATACATCCTAATAGTGCCACTCCCTATGAGCCTATGGGGGGCATTTTCATTCAAACCACCACTCTGATCTATCTCTATATCTCTATCTCTAGATCTTTCTTATGGCTTGAATATGAGATATGAGGCATAGTTCTTACACCTTGAACTCATATACCACACATGTCTTTTCACAAAGGACTGTGACCATGTCATATAAGCTGAAATAAACCATTTCCTTCCTAAGTTGTTTTTGATCATGGTGCTTTATTACAGCAAGGAAACCCTAAACCCTAACTAAGACAATATTCCAACTGTCCAGTTATACTTCACTCAGACTCTGTGTACAAGAGCATATGAAATTATTTTAAAAGGAGGTAAATTTGTTATTCTTGCATCAGCAAACAATGAGTAACTTATATAAAAAGACCAACCTAGACACAGGATATAGTCTCTACCTTTAGAGTCTAATGGGGAAAGAAACACATAATAAATATTTTGATCCTCCTGCCTCCACCTTCTGAGTGTTATTTTTTTATTTTTTTATGTCATGGATGTGATTCTAACTTAAGAACCAAGTAGGTAATCCAGTGTAGTGGCACACAAGTTTAATCCCAGCACTTAGGAGGCAGAGGTAGGTGGATTTCTGTGAATTTGAGGCCAGCCTGGTCTATAGAATGAGTTCCAGGACAGCCTAGACACAGAGAAATCCTGTCTCAAAAAAAAGGGGGCTAGTGAGATGGCTCAGGGGGTAAGAGCACTGACTGCTCTTCTGAAGGTCCTGAGTTCAAATCCCAGCAACCACATGGTGGCTCACAACCACCTGTAATGAGACCTGACATCCTCTTCTGGTGTGTCTGAAGACAGCTACAGTGTACCTATTTATAATAATAAATAAATCTTTGGGGCAGAGCGAACAGAGACTGAGCAAGCCGGCCGACCAGAGAGAGTGAGGTTAACTGGAGTAAGCAGAAATCCTAAAATCCAATTTCCAACAACCAGATGAAATCTCACAACTATCTGTACAGCTACAGTGTATACTCATACATAAAATAAATGTCTTTAAAAAAATCCAAGTAGTTGATAAACTTTCCATAATTAATATTGAATAATCTATTGTTTCCTTTTGGTTTGGAGTTTCCCAGACCTTTTTGGTTTTAGCAATCCTGTGAGTGTTAGCATATGCTTCCACTGTTCAATGGAGGTATGGCATTCTGATTGCTTCTTTTTGTTCGTTTGGTTTTTTGTTTTTTAGAGACAGGGTTTGTCCTGGAACTCACTCTGTCCTCAGTGAGAAGGCAGTCAGTTCTAGGCTTCTAATTAAGGAGCAATAATGACCAGTTTTTAACCTAAAAATAAGCCAGATTGTTGAAACTTGACTATGGTGTTGCAAGTCCCCATCACTGCAAAAACAAAACAAAACAAAAAGCATACGGGGAGGGGGCTGGGGAAAATGGCTTAGTGAGACACAAGCATAGGGTTCTGTTTGAATCCCCGCATTAAATAGAACCTGAGTACAACCTCAGCATTTGTAGCCTCAGTGCTGTGGGGGGAAAGGGACAGGCAGATGTGAGAGGACTTGCTGGCCTCCCAGTCTAACCGGCATGTCAGCTTCAAGTTTAATGAGACCCTGTCTATTAAATTAAAGGTAGAAGCAATAGAGGATGACACTCTACCTCTGCCTCCACATGTGCTCGTATGGGCGAGCTCACCAGCACACACAAATATAAACACCTCATGCATGGACACACACCTACTCCACACCACACTCACACACACACACACACATACACACACACACACACACATACACACACGATAGGGAGGCAGGCACGGTGTTTTTGTACCACAGTGGAATAGATGTATCCAAGTAGGCAGGTGACATATAAGGGAAGATCAATTAGAAGTCAATTCCCTTCCTCAAAGAGATCTGGGCTAGCGTCCCAAAAGCAGAGTGACTGCTTTCTCTTGTAAATAGAAAGGGAGACACCGCTTCTCAGAGACAGGGTTCCACCCTCCCAAGTGCTGAACTGGAGTAGGATGGGCGCGAAGGTCCTTAGGCTGCTAGATACCAGCTGTATGCAACAAACATGAAGTTGACAGGGTTTCAAAATTTGGGGGTTGGTGAACCGGAGACGGTAATCTGAGAAGCTGGGTAGCATGGTTAATTTCTTACGGAGACAAAGTGGGTGGAGGACTCCAGTGGTAAGGAGCGAAGCATTCACGACAGGGGCTCTCTCTGACATAGACTCGGTACCACCGAGATCAGGACACCAGCCTGGTCCCAAGATCGTAGCTGCTTCCGCAGTCCGAGCGGCTGGTTTGAGAAGCTACAGGTCGGGGTGGGGCGTCCAGAGCATCTGGGCAGCAGTGAAGCCCGAGCTGAGACCCGAGACCCGCGCGTGCGCAGAGCGCGGCGGCCGCCCGCGGGGCCGCCGGGAAGTTGTGAGCGCGGAGGCGAGCACGCGGGGCCCCGGGCGCGCGCAGCCGCGCTCTCCCGAGTTGTCTCCCTCTGCCGCGGTCGCCGTAGCTCTCGACGCGGTCGTCCCCGCCGCCGCCGAGCCGCGGGCGCCGCCGCAGGGAGGGAGCGGCGCTGCGGCCGCCGCCGTCCGAGGACGCCCCGTATTCCGGGGCCCGGCACGGTGGCTGCCGGCTCGCCGAGTGCAGCCCGCCTGGGAGGAAGGCGGCGGCTCGCGTCCAGCGGGCCGCCGGAGCCGGGAGGAGACCATGTCCGTGAGGCGCCCTCAGTTCTCCACGACCGAGCGCGTCATCAAAGGTGCCGAGCGCGCCGCGGGGAACGGCCCTCGCCGGGCGACGGCTCGGGGACTCGAGGAGCGGGGATGGAGGCAGCGGCGGGAGGCGCTGCAGGGCGCGGGGAGGACCGGGCGGCCGTCCGTCGGCGTCCCCGGTGACTGCTGGACGGGTACCTAGCGGGAGGTGGGTAGAGCGACCTCGCCCGCCATCCACTCCCGAAGCATCCAGGCGGTTTCTCCACCTGATTCCCTTTTCCTGTCTCCTATCCGGGGACACAGTCTAGGGTTGTGTGAGCCAGGAGTTCCCTTGACTCTCCCAAGTCATGCCTGCCCCTAGGCTCAGCTCTTTTGACAGCTCCTTACCAAACCCTTTTTAAAAAATTATTTTTGAGGGGTGTGGTGGGTATACTGTGCACGTTTGGCTCACTTTCTCTACATATCACAAGTCATTGCTTTTATTAAAAGAAACAAGATGATAGTAACACAGCCTTCTTAATGATGCTTTAAGGGACTTACAGGTTTTCCCTTTGGCTATAAGGACTTGGTGAATAATAATAATCTCCGAAATGTCTCCCATTGTATCTGATTTTCATTGTTAATCTAAGGAAACATAAAAGTGTTTGTTTCTAAATCTTCTGAGGTTATGATGTAGTTTCTGCCCTTTACCCAAAAGGACCCGTCAAACATAACCACTGATTCATATGCTTCTATTGTCCGACTTATAAGACCTCCTTCCTCTCTCCATATTAATAGTTGGCTTGAAAGCACTGTTTTCTAAGAAGGTGCTATGCTTAGACCAGTTGTTTCTGGATGAGGTAGTTTTCATCATAGTGGGACAAAACTACGAAAATTCTTTCCCCTTTTCATTTTGATATTAGGAGAAAGGAAACTAAGATTAGAAATGATAATTTTTTAAATAAGGGGGAGCCTATTGAGTGCTCACAGAGAGAAGAACAGTATTAGTGTCATAAATGTTAGTTATCTGCCTTGGAAGGCAGCACATATGGTACTTTTGAGACTTATTTCCTCAGAATTCGGAATCATTAGGGATTCAAGTCAATTATTCATAGAATGAATGTAGTCCTTTGACAGCTAAAGCGTCATGACTGTCTTCGAGTGAGTCTTTATAGCATCTAAGCCATAAGGAGGATCTGAGCCTCTTCATACACTGAAATCACTTCCTATAACCTTCCCTGGCGCAGCAAGGTCATCATGTACATTAACTTCTGAACTGTACCATTAGCATGGCCAAGGCAAGTCAAGTCTACTGCTTAAGGGCGTCGGCGGGTTCCTCCCACGTTAAAATGACTTCTTGCCACTCTACCTTTGGAGTGTTTTGTCCCTCTTTTTCTTTCCAGTATCCTTCTTTGTCAAAATATGCCTATTTCTCAGCTGAAGTAGGCAAGGGAACTGGTTAAACCTGAATCCCATGTCAAGCAAGGATAAAGGAGGTCTGAGGAAGGCTTAAGCGGCCCCTCAGACTGTCAGGAATCTCAGAGTCTAATCTCCTTTTGTACCAGCTTATTTTCACCATAATGCATCAAGGACATTGTAAAATGACCCTGTTTTACACTTAAAACGGAAGTGCAATGAAAGGCACTTGAAGTACAGGTAGGTTTATAGCTAAGTGAAAGCCATCTATAGCCTCTGTATGACAGGATCCAAACTTGTTCTTCAGCAGAATTACGTATTAACACAGGCTGTGTAGGAAAGGTCTGAGTGTCTCTGTGTGTGAGTGACTGAGCAGCGTTTCATTCTGTTGTCCAGCCAGGCAAATTGGTGGTTATCTTCCACTGCTACACACCCATTTTAAGGCTTTTTTTTTTTTTTTTTTTTTTTTTTTTTTTTTTTTGACTCTCTATTTAGTCCTGGATGCCCTTGAGCTTGAAAGACCAGGCTGGCCTCAAAACCACAGAGATCCTGCTACCTCTCCCTCCTGAGTGCTTGGATTAAAGGTGCATGCCACCACACCTCACCTTTTTTCTTTTTAAATAAAATTTATTTATTGTATGTATATGAGTATTGTGCCTGCACATACATATGTGTACCATGAACATTCCTGTAGCTCTTGGAGGCCAAAAGAGGATGTTGGATCCTCAGGAATTGGAGTTACAGGCTGTTGTAAGCTGTCATGTGGGTGCTGGGAACAGAGCCTGAGTCCTCTACAAGAGAAGTAAGAGCTGCTTACCATCTCCCCAGCTGCTTACCATCTCCCCAGCTGCTTACCATCTCCCCAGCTGCTTACCATCTCCCCAGCTGCAAGCCTACCTTAACATTAATAAAATGATTTCAGATACTTATAATGTGTGATGTCATCTCACATATAAAAAACTTAGCATAAGCACTTGGCTTCAGCAAGGTTGGATTCTATGCAACATGTTTCTTGGGTTTTTCCAGAGTTTGAAATAGTTTAAGTCTCTTAACAAAATGGGGGGCTGGAGAGATGGCTCAGCAGTTAAGAGCACTGACTGCTCTTCCAGAGGTCCTGAGTTCAATTCCCAACAACCACATGGTGGCTCACAACCGTCTGTAATGGGATCTGATACCTTCTTCTGGTGTGTCTGAAGACAGCTACAGTGTACTCATACACATAAAGTAAATAAATCTTTAAAAATCAACAACAACAACAACAACAAACCAAAATGGGGTATGAGGCCAAGCACTGTGGTAAATGCCAGTAATCTCAGCACTGGAGTGGTGGAGGCAAGAGGATCTAGAGTTCAAGTCCTTCTCAGCCCAAACTGAGATCTAGGCTAGTCTGGGCAGCTGATGGTCCTGTTTTTTAAAAAGGAAAGGAAAAGCAAAGCAAAGCATGCCCGCTATGACTGAGCAAGAAAGGCCTATTGTATTGGCTCCAAGTCCTGATCTGCTGCTCTTTTGTCTGGACAGTTATCTGCGTTCATTCACAGCTGCAAAGCTTTTCCAGAGGTGATGCCACACCTGTTATTTTTGGTCGTGTTATTTCCTGTTCACTTTAATGTCTGCCTAATGTTTTTGTGTGAGCAAATCTTGGAGAAGAGTGGGTGGGTGGGCGTGATTGCATTTTAAATGTCCTTCGAGTGCAGCTTTCTGAAACTAAAGGACATAGAAAGCCTGCTTTACTCCAGCTATCTGGGGAGTTGCCTTGTATGTGTGTGCATTAGTGGTTTTATTGTTGTTGTTTGGTTAGAGCCTAAAATAATGGGTTTCATTGTATTTTTATCCTTTGGTTGTGAGCCTTAGCCTTTAAGAGAAGAGCTCTCTCTCCAGCCCAGCTTGTCATTATAATATTGTTTGTTTGTTTGTTTGTTTGTTTGAGACAGGGTCTCACTCTGTAGACATGGATGGCCTAGAACTCACTGTGTAGATCAGGCTAACCTCTGCCTCCCAGGGCTTCAATCAACGACATTCGATACCACACATTACTTTTTATTGACACTTTTTCTAATTAATAATCTCATCTGTAGTAACTTTCTTGTCTAGGTCATATAAATGATGTAACAATTGTGGAAACGTAAGATAATATTAAGAAACATGAAAGCAGTTTTATCATCAATCCCCTGTTCCAGGATGTTGCTCTGTAGCCCTGGCTCTGCTCCAAACTGTTACAGCCCTCCTAAGTGCTGTGATTATAGGCATGTGCCACCATACCACCTGCATACTAGATCTCCAGGTACATAAGTGGTTAGTAGAGAACTCATTAGCAGCTGAAAAATGCCAAGAGTAGGAATCGATGGAATTATAACAAGATTAAACAAACAAACAACACTTGTCCTAGTCAAGAAACATCTGTTTTGAAATACAGGGGTTGTAGTAGTGGAATCCTGCCCTCAAGGACGAAGAGCAGATTTCTGTCCACTGTTTGTCTGGTGGCTAATTTCTTCTGCAGCATGTTTTATGTTTAAGACCTCTTAGGAGTTCACTAGTTCATTAAGTGTTGTTAAGTGCCATCTACGGTGTACCCTAACTCTGTCCATTAGTTTCTCTGCTCTGAAAGCCATGTTCTAGTAAGCTCTAGAGCAAAGGCTCTGAGCTGGGATCTTGCAGCTGGGGTCTCGAGCAGGGAACTAGGAACTCACGGAACTGAATTATGAAATTCTTTTCATTTGATCTCCACCCCCCAAATTTTTAAGTTTCTTTTCTTGTTTGGGTTTTTTTTTTTTTTTCCTATTGGTGTCTTCCTCTTTTCTGTCATGAGAGGTTTTTAAGGCTTTGGTTTTTTTTTTTTTTCTTTTCTTTTAAATGTAGTCTGAACCCTGTGAATCATGAAACTTGGAAGGCAGAAAGAAGAAAAAAACCTCTTCATGCCTGAAACAGCTGCTTTTAACACTCTCCTGTATCTCCAGTCGTGGGAATTTTGAATTAAAAAGAAAGCAAATCACACACATCAAAGCTTTCATTAGACAGATTTTGTATTTTAGCATAAAGGTTGTGTTTTACCTAAGGGCTCCCATGAAGGATGCAGAGGGGATGGGCACCGTTTAAAAGTCTTTTTGCTCCTGTACTGGCACCTTCAGTTTTCATTGGATGTATGTAGCACAATACCAGTCTTGAACAACATCTTCATATATGAATTTTCAGTGTGAATAAGACTACGGTATCTACTTGTGCTTGCCAGCAGGGTTTGGTTTGTGCTTGATTTGCAGTTGTAGTCAATAAACTGAAAACCCTAAGCCACTTGAAGTTGTTACTGAAATTCACATCTGAATAGAACTCAGACTGCTGAAAGGACACTTTTTTTTTCTTTTTTGTTTTTCAAGACAGGGTTTCTCTGTGTAGCCCTGGCTGTCCTGGAACTCACTCTGTAGACCAGGCTGGCCTCGAACCCAGAAACCCGCCTGCCTATGCCTCCCAGGTGCTGGGATTAAAGGCGTGCGCCACCACTGCCTGGCAACACTTTTTTTTTTTTTTTTTTTTTTTAAAGTGGATAAGCAGTTCTTTTTCGCCTGTGTTATTGGTTGTGACCAAAGCTTTATATTAGATATTTGATGGCACAGCTTTCTACAAAGCAATGTATCACTCTTTTGTTTGTTTTCAGTTCTAGGGATAGAGCTGCGAGTTCTTTCCATGCTAGGCAAACACTGTGGCATTGAGCTATGTCCCCAGTCTAATAACTTACGATCACATTTTACTATGAAGTCTCCAAGTTACCAGATGAGTTAAGAGGGAAATGCTAAAGAATCAAAGTGGCAAATAATTAAAGCCCTTCCTAGGCCATACTTGGGGGTAGGGTGACATTTTTGGAGAAAATGAATTTTTAGCTGTACATCTGTAAGAGACTTCTCAGCTAATTGTGCCACTTGTAGTCATTTTGGAGTGTTCCTGCTACTTAACAGCCAGACGACTAATGGAAGTGAAAGCATGTCTCACGGTTGTTACTACCTTCATGGTACAGCCACTTACAGCATAGGACAGTTCTCAAGTTTAAACGCATGGAGAAACATCTGCATGGAACCCAAGAGGAAAGGGAAGGCGGGTAAATCAAATGTGCTGTAGACAGAGGCATAGTGAAGGGCAGGGTGCAAAGGCCGTTGACTGTTACAGTAGGAAATGGAGAGGTGGCTCTCCAAACAACGATCCAGGTTTAGTTCCCAGCAACTACATGGTGGCCACAACCATCTGTAACTCCAGTTCCAGGGCATCCACTTCTGATCTCTGTGGGTATCAGGCATGCATCTGGTCCATATACATTCACACAGGCAAAACAATCATATGCATAACATAAAATTTAAAAAACAAAAAATTTAAAGAGGACTATATATGTAACACAAAATTTAAACACAAAATATTTAAAGAGAGGATAGCAAGATCATTTTGATGTATTTAAAAATAGACTTACCAACCTAATCTTTAATAATAAAAATATTAAAATAGCACATAAATAAATGATGAGCAGTGCTAATTTTTTTTTATTTTATTAGACTGAAGTGAGGAGGAAGGTTGAAGGATAGATTCTGCAACTATTGATGAGGTGAGGAGAAAGAAATCTCTAGCTTACTTCCTGTCCTGCCTACCACTTACCCTTTTAGTAATTGGCTCAAGTGACCTGCTAACAGTTGTTTTAGCTCTTCTCCTTTTCACCGGGGAGCCAGTCCTATCAGATGAGGTGAGCTGGACTTTTGGTTTCTGAGTAACCTGCCTCATCCCTCTCCCATCTTCCCTCTCCGTTGAGTGGTCTCTTGCTCCGGCTGTCCGTTCACCGCGCTGCCTCCAGGGCCTGTGAGTGATGTAAAGCACTCTTCCTAGACTTAGAATCTTCCATGAGTACCTCTTGCCTTGAGAATAGGTTCTGCATTGGTGAACACTGCAGTGCACACTGCTAGCTAAACCAATCCAACCTCTTTCCCCACTTCCTCTTCAGCACCCCACATCACTGTCTCCAACCTACTTAACCTCTGCCTGTAGGCCTCTGCCTGTTTTCCATCTGTCAAGAATTTGTCCCACACACTGCCTCCTCCGTTTATCTTTTAAGATTGAGCTGAGAGGATTTCTGCTATTTTTCCTCGATTAGATGGCTGTAAAGAATAGTGGTTTTATGTCATGGGCTTCACAGTCAGATTTACCTGGATTCAGATTCTTCCTTTTAGGAGGTATCCACATGACCATGGACAAGCCAGTTAGACAGTTTGCTTGTCTTAGAAGAAGGGTTATGAAGACTAACTTACACGGTAATGGGAAAGACTAGTAGACTGTCCAAAGTGCAGTGGCAGGCACACAGTAGGTTCTATGTATGTATTAGATGCTGCTTTTACCACTACTGCCGCCATTGCTGCTATTTTTTCCTGTGAACTCCTACTAACAATTTTACTGCTTTACAAATTTAAAGAATGTATTTCTTTTTTATGTGTATGAGTATTTGTCTGCATGTATGTATGTGTACCATGTGTGGCCAGAAGAGGGTGTCGAAATGGAGTCACAGATTTTTGAGCCACTCTATGGGTGCTGGGAATTGAACCCAGGTTCTCTGCAGTAGCAACAAGTGCTCTTAACCACTGAGCTTTCTCTCAGACCCAGTTTTAAAAACATTTGGGAGTGTTTTCCTGCTAGTTCAACGGTATACATAGTTCAACGGTAGAGTGCTTGCCTATAGTATTCATAAAACTCTGGGTCCATTCTTTAGTACTACTCTCCTTACCCGCAAAATATTCCACAATAAACTGTTCTTTTCAAGGGCAGTGCTTGTGTATGCTTAAAGCTGAATGCAGTGTCTAGCACATGACTAGGTGCCTAGGGTTTAGGTGCAATCGTAAGAAACTTTGTGTTTTGGATAATAGTATAGGAAAGAGCATGTGCTCTGCTCACTGTAACCTCCTTGACTTTTTTTAGTTAATTTTCCTTGCCGTAGATTTAAAATAAGAGCTAGTACTGTCCTTGGCATTTATAAGGAATAATGTATGTGACGTGCATAGCACAGTTCCCCTTGTGGGACCTTAGTAAATGCTAGCACTGATACAGTAACAGAATTGTTCACTGAGGTGCGGACGTAGTTCATTGTAAAGCTTCCTTAGCATATCTGAAGCCCCAACTGAAGGTGTGTGTTAATTATAAATCTTGATAAAAATTTACAGAAAACCTATTCTTGGAAACTGACTCATGAAATGAGTTAGAGAAATCTATTGTTTTCCATCCTTAGTCTCCTTAGCTTTGTAAAGCTTTAAACAAATGATGAAATTTCCTTTTGTAGTATACATAGAATTTTGGAAATCTGCCTATTTATAAACAAATATTGATGGATTCTTACTATATTGAACAGGTTTTTTTAAAATACTGCTTAGAATGTACTTACACAGTATAGCACTTAATAGTCCCCAAAATGTAACAGAACATTAGAACCATGGAGCTGCCCATGACTAATGCCCATGAGAAAGTGGATGACTAAACTAGACCACATCTGGTGTGAAAGATTTGCTTCCACACTCTGTAAATTGATAATCTTTTAACCTTTATGATCAAAGGCTAAAGAAATGAGACTTAATTTTTATTTTTCTATGGATCCCTAGGTTTTGTAGAAGTTTAAAAGTAACATGGGGTGGTTTTAATGGGTGCTGGCATAAGGTAGACTTAGCTGTACAAGGCTATTATAAAATTATTATTATTATTATTATTATTATTTGTTGTTGTTGTTGTTGTTGTTGTTGTTGTGTGTGCAGGCGCATGTGTTTATGGGGTGTATATAGCTGTGGTTCACATCTATGTGGAAGCCAGAGCACAAGAAAGAACTACCATCAACCTTCTTGAAACAGTCTCTCTTTGGCATGCCACTTAGCAAATAGGCTAGACTGGCTTGGCCACACACAGGATTTCACATGAATTCTAGGGATCAAACTGAGCACTTTATTGACTAAGCTGTCCTCCAACCCTAGCTTGGTTATTTTGACTATCCTGCACTGCTATGCAAAACATGGTATCACTGTACAAGCTATTGTTTCTGTGATCTGGAACTTCCTCAAAACAGTAAATAGTACCAGCACATGATCCAGAATTCCCCTGCTAGATATATGCAGAGAAACTGAGTCGTTTCCATGAAGGGGTGTTTGTACTCCTGTGTTCAATGCTTTTTTTTTTTTTTTTTTTTTTTTTGAGACAGGGTTTCTCTGTGTAGCCCTGGCTGTCCTGGAACTCACTCTGTAGTCCAGGCTGGCCTCGAACTCAGAAATCTGCTTGCCTCTGCCTCCCAAGTGCTGGGATTAAAGGTGTGCGCCACCACTGCCCGGTCTCACAAAGCAACTTATAGAGTCAGCCTAAGGATCCATAACCATAAAATTTACACACACACTATACATTCATCTTTAAAGGGGGAAATCCAGTCATTTCTGACAACATAGATCAATCTGAAGTACAAAATAATAAGTGAAGGGCAACTACTGCAAGGTCTGCCCTCCATGTGGAATTTAGTATAGAGTTTGTGATAGAAAGGAGGAATCTTTTGATGTGTGTTGCATAACAGGGTGACTAAAATAAAAGTGTTACATTTATGTGTTTATTTGTTAGTGGTGGTAGTAGGGGTGCTCACCAGCCAGGCCATCCTTTTGGAGGTCAGAGAACAACTTGCCAGAATTGGTTCTTTCCTTCCTTGTGGACTTTTAAGGTGGAACTCAGGTCACCAGGCTTGGCAGCTAGAGCCCTTACCTGCTGAGCCATCTTGTCGACCTCTGTCTTTGGCTTTTAGAGACAAGATCTTACTGTGTATCTCAGGCTGGCCTTGAAGTTGATATCCTCTTGCCTTCTCTTAACTCTGCCTCAAGTGCCAGTAGTGTGTACAGGCATGCAGTCACAAAGATGGGAGGTCACTCCCAGCAATCCCAGTTCTTAGACAGACACTCTGTCTACGCAACCACATCTACCTAATATCTTATAACACTCAAATGGGACTTTCCTTTTTAAAGATCTGTTTTATTATGTAGGTGCCAGTGAAGTCCAGAGAGGGTAATGGATCCCCGGAGCTGGAATTGTAGATGTTTGTAAGCCACTCAGTGTAGGTGCTGGGAATGAAACTTGGGGCCTCAGCAAGAGCGATATGCATCCTTAACCGCCGAGCCATCTCTCTAAGCTCCCGCTGTTTATTTTGTTTCTTTTTGAGGTGGACTCTCTTTAGGTTGTCCAGGCTGGCCTCAAATGCATTATCTTTTTGTCTAAGTCCCCACGTGCATAAAATACTCTTATGCCCTCTAGGAAAAAATGATTATTTTTGTTGACAGCCACCTAGTGATTGATTGGCTGGGGGGTGCGATACTTCTTAGTTGTATTTTGACAGTGAATTCTGTGAGCATCAGAACAGAGGGAATGGTTTCCAAGAGCTCCATCAGATTACTCAAGTAAATTTCTTGTTCCAGCAAGTTATGAAAGACTCCACAAAGAACATGTAACCTTCAGGATTTAATCTAACCTCCTTAGTAGTGAATAGCTCACTATTGGAGAGACAGGTGAGTAGATTAGGAAACAAGCATGCAAGCCAGTTTGCTAGTTCAAAGTAGAAAGGAGACAGAGTTGTTTGCAGTGAACAGAGATAGCTATTCAAGTAAATCCTCCTTTCCCTTGAGGGTAAGAACATACAGTAATCTAAAAAATAGTTGCCTATAGGCCAGTAGCTTTGTAGATTTCTCTCTACCTTAGGATTAAAGTGGTCATTACCAGTGTAGCTTTTTCTTATTTATTCAGATCTAATTAGATTTTATTTTTGTTTTGGTTAAACTACTTACACTGTTTATGTGCTTAGTGTTTAGTACAGCAACACACCAGCTTGAATTTGATGCCAAAAAGGCTGTGGAATTTCTTTCAGCGTGCTTTAGTTTAAGAACTTAGTTTTAAATTTAATTTTCATTTTGATAATTATACACAAATGTTACAAGAAAAATGTATAGAAGCCCCCCCCCCCCCGTCTCCTCTAAGTCCCTCTTCGCCACAGTGTCAATTCAACCCTAAATACCACCACGGTCCTATAACGTTAAATAGCAGGGTGACATTGGCATAAATCCAGAGGTGGCTATTTTTATGATACCCTGCTGTTTGCATGTGCGTCTCTGTGTGTGTGTCTGTGTTTATGCCTTGCTTACTTATGTGATCTTGCCTACAGACCACCACAGTGAAGATATTTATCAGTGGGCTAGGAGCCCAGCTCAGTGGTAAAGGGTTTGCCTAGCATTTACATATGTCAAATAATAAAATGCTATTCAACAGTACCATCAACATAAAACTTCTTACACTATTTCTCCTTACAGCAACACCAACAACTTTCCTCACCAAAAATCCATCTTTATAGTTTAGTTCTAGTTTGAATGATTTGTAAATCTGGTTTGATTAAGCTTTTGCTTCATGAGTTGGAAGTACTGTAAAGTAACATAACAGAAACTGACAGGTGGTTAAAAGCTCGGTTTCCTGTGGAGTTAGTAGAAACCTTGATGGAAAGCAAGGGTGCCTTGGCCCCATTCTAGAGAAGTCTTCAAAGCCCTGGTTAGTCTAAAATTGTAACTTGAAAAAGAACATACAGTATAGTACCATTTATGTAAAAAAGATGTTAGTGTAAAACTTCAGAATTCACATTAATAACAAAGTTATATAAACATAGGAAGGGTACACTACCTTAAGGTTCCATTTAACCTGTGAGGAGGAAGGAAAAGGCATTGAAGATAGATTAAGAGATATACCTGTAGCACTGTGGATTTGTTTTGTTTTGTTTTCTTCTTCATTGAGATGGGCTGGAGAGATGGCTCAGTGGTTAAGAGCACTGGCTGCTCTTCCAGAGGACCCAGGTTTGATTCCCAGGACCCACATTGGGCAGCTCAAAACTGTCTGTAACTCCAGCTCCAGGGGATCTGGTGTCTCTGAGGGGCTGTACTCATATACCCCAACATACATATGATTAAAATTAAAAATTTGAAATGAGTTTAGAAAAATTTAATATTTTATATTTACACAGTTGGCATGGGGTATTTATATTCTTTGCTGTACCACTTTATGTTAAATTGTACTGTTTTTAAAGATTTCATTTATTTATTTTATATATGATGAGTACACTGTAGCTGTCTTCAGACACACCAGAAGAGGGCATCAGATCCCATCATAGATGGGAATCTGGGAATTGAACTCAGGACTTCCGGAAGAGCAGTCAGTGCTCTTAACCTCTGAGCCATTTCTCCAGCCCCTGTCAAATTGTTTCTTTAAAAGTAGTCTATTTTAAATATCCATATGAGGGCTGGAAAGATGGCTTACTGGTTAAGATCACTGGCTGCTCTTCCAGAGGACCCAGGTTTGATTCCCAGCACCCACATGGTAGTGGTTCACAGCCAATCACAACCCCAGCTTCAGGGGATCCAACTCCTTTTTCTGACCATTGTGGGCACCAAGGACACCCATAGTATACATGCATACCTCATACATGTAAAATAAATTTATTTTATATGAGTGTGTGTGTGTGTGTAATTTTTCTTTTCTCCCCTTTAGTATATCTATTTTTAATTTTTGTACAAGAGTTAAAGGATTTTCTTTTAATATAATAAATGAATTTGGAGCTTCCTAAAGTCAAGGTTCTGTAGCCATCATTAGTTTTCTCCTTTCCTTGTAATCCTGCATGCTTAAGTCAGTCAGTCTGAGCACTGTCTGTAGTTTTCTATACGTGTATATTTTGCATTTGTGTTTATATCTTTTGCTGTTGTTTGGTTTTGTTTTCAGATAAACTCTTAGGTAGATAGTTGACTTTGTACTTGCTACATAGGCCAGGTTAGCTTCAAACTTGAGGTGATCCTCCTGCCTCTGCTTTCCAAGTGCTGAGATTACAGGCTTATGCTGTTGTACTTGGTCTTCTCTATCTTGTTTATGTGAATTATTTAACTTACTTGACTAGAGTGTAAAGAGACTCCTGTGTTAATCTTATATATGCCACATGCCACAGTAGTAGAGAAATATTTACTTAACTATAATTATTTCCTTAGTATTCATCTTTTTTAGCTCATTGTCTACCAAAGATCCCAGAACTTCACTTTAAACAAATATCATTGTTACCCAGAATTCTAGTCTGGGTATAGAAACATAGATTCATTAGGTATTTAGTGTTTATGTTAGTAAATCTCCCAACCTTTAAAAAGATGATACTGATGACTGGACTTGAGCTGTTAATCTCCTGCCTGGTGTAGGAGATGAGACTGTGATGTCTAAGCTTCATAAAGAAACTCGGAGTGTGTGACCTTATACACCAGTCGTTCTTAGCTCCCATTAGTAAGGAAGAAGGTGATGGTAGTTGTGGCTAGTGCATTTCCTCAGTGTTTGTTGCATTTTTGTTGGTTTGTTTTGAGACAGAGTAGCCCAGGGTAGCCTCTGGCTATGTAGCTGAGGTGGTTGAGCCAGTTCTACCATGCCTGATTAAGTTTGTTGCTTTTAAATAAAATTAAGGAAGTCAGCAGCCTGAGTCTGGAAGTAAGTGACAGAGGAATAAAGTGCCCTGTCGCTTCAGAGAAGAGGTCAGTGAGCTTGTGGCCTGTTGCACATAACTGAAGTTGACACCAGAAAGATAAGTGCCATGGTTTATTATTTTTATCTTGGCTCTTGGCTTTCTTTCAGACTAGAGCTTCAAGTTTCTTACAATATTTTAGTGCAACTCAGGTATGAAGTGTGTTAAAAATAACTTAATAATAGTTGAAATCCTGGACTTTTGTTTCAGTCTCTGAAGACTTGGATGCGTCAGGTTTATGATGTCTAACCCTTCCCTTTTTATTGTGTATGCTTCTTTAGCAGGGCAGTGGTGGCACATGCCTTTAATCCCACCACTTAGGAGGCAGAGGCAGGCGGATTTATGAGTTCGAGGCCAGCCTGGTCTACAGAGTGAGTTCCAGGACAGCCAGGGTTACACAGAGAAACCCTATCTCGAAAAAAGAAAAAAAAAAAAAACAAAAAAACAAAAAAAAAAAAAAACAAAAAGCAAACAAACAAACAAAAGAATTCTTGGAGTTTTATGTAGCACTGTGTGAAATCCTGTTTCTTTTGCTAACTGCATCTTGCATCTGTTCTGTCTACATAGTTACTGCTTACTTCAACCTTACTGATTGATCTCTCTGGTTATCTTCACTGCAGCCCAAGGCAGAATGCTCTACTCTGTGTATTAGGAAGTAGGGAGCTGGGAGATGGCTCAGCGAGTTTGATCGTAATACTCCTGTAAAAAGCCAGGTGTGGTGGCTAGTGCCTGTACTCGCAGTGCTAAGGAGGTGAAGGCTGGTGGATCCCTGGCACACACACATACACCCAAGAAAGCCAGAAAAGGATGCTGAAAGCAATTGTGTACCTCCCTGTGTGGGCACTGGGAACCAAACTCTGGTCTTCTGAAACTGTTCTTAACTACTGAATCATCTCTCCATCCCTATCTGTTCATTTATATTTTTAAGACAGGGTCAGACTTGGAGACAAACTTGCTGTTTAGTCCAGGCTAAACGTTCTCATTGATTCTGCCTCTGCCTCAGCCTTCCCAGTGCCAGAGTTACAGTGTACGTCACCATTCCTGACAAGGACCAATTTGGGGTGATCTTCATATATTGATTATTTGTGTGTGTGTGTGTGTGTGTGTGTGTGTGTGTGTGTGTATGCATGTGTAAAAATTAGGTCAGACACAATAGTGGGTAGCAGATAGTTTAAACATCAATAAATTCATCCTTTAAAATGTGGTTGTGGAGGGTACACTATAAAGTGAATGCAGGTTTCATGCAAATGACTTACTTTGGTTAAAATGAGATTATGGAATTGACAGGCTACTGAGGAATTTAACTGAAAATCTGAGAGAAAAGGGCAAATGGCCCCTCGGTAAGTGAGATTAGTAGTTTGCTTTAGAAAGATAAGATGTACTTTGGAATATTATCTAGGTTGAAATGCCTTCTTTTAAAAGGTATGCTTAGGGAGAGCACTTGTGATGCTATGTGGAGTTCTAGCTAGCTTTAATATGTGATTTCATTTTTAGTCATCTGAATTTAAAGAACTGTAAATTAGCCATGTGATGAAACGTAGGCAAGAGATACCACAGTCCTCACTGATCACTCAGAAGTGAGCAAACTGGCCAGTAGAACAAGCTTACAGCTTCTTGATACATTATCTCTCTCTCTCTCTTTTTTTTTAAATTTTCAACAACATTTAATTGGGGTGACCTTACAGGTTCAGAGGTTCAGTCCATTATCATCAAGGCAGTAGCATGGCAGTGTCCAGGCAGGTATGGTGTAGGAGAAGCTGAGAGTTCTACATCTTGTTCCGAAGGGAAAGAGGAGAAGACTGACTTCCGGGCAGCTAGGATGAGGGTCTTAAAGCCCACAGCGACACACCTACTCCAACAAGGCTATACTTTCTAATAGTGCCACTCCCTGGGCCACATATATACAAACTACCACAACCACCTACAATGAGTTGGGCTGTCCCCTCAATCACTGATTTAAAAATGCCTTACAGTTGGATACCATTTTCTCAGTCAAGGTTCTCACCTCTTATTACTGTAGCTGTCAGGCTGGCATAAAACTAGCCAGTATAGTGCTAATGGTTTTTATTCAGTATGTCCTCAGTCCTTAGTAAGGTACTCCATTAACCAATCATCAATCCTAATTCAAAGCTGAAATTCTTTTTTTTTTAATTAGATGTTTTCTTTATTTACAATATTTCCTTTCCCAGATTCCCCTCCCCCCCACCAAAAAAGAAAAAAATAAATAAAATAAAATAAAATAAAATAAAATAAACAAGAACTAAAACAATCCCCTGTTCCCTCCCCCCTCCCCCTGCTCACCATCCGATCCCCTCCTGCTTACTGGCCCTGGCATTCCCCTACACTGGGGCATAGAACCTTCACAGGGCCAAGGGCCTCTCCTCCCATTGATGACCAACAAGGCCATCCTCTGCTATAGGCATGCTGCTGGAGCCATGAGTCTCCCCATGTGTACTCTTTAGTTGGAGTTTTAGTCCCTGGGAGCTCTGAGGGTACTAGTTAGTTCACATTATCTCTTTATTAGCACAGCAGATCCGCAGGGGGCCTTTTAATATTTCACAGCAGCAGACTACCTAGGTGATGCTGGCTCTGGAAATTATATTGTTATGAATATTTGTTTGCATAAAAAAATTTGAATAGTTTACTACTAAATTAAAATATGTGTACAGTATAACTGACTGTGAAAACAATATATTTCAGTAACAAAGGTAATTATGCATACTTTATTATGTTAATAGTGGTCATTTTAATTGGTAGACTTCTAAGAGATTTGTGTATTTTTTTTTATGCTCCTTAATTTTAAAAAATAGTTTTACAGTCTCTATACTGTGTGTGTGCTTTGTGTGGTGGTGGGATCAAACGCAGAGCCTTGAACATGCTAAGCAAGAGTTCTACCACTGAGCTGTATTCCCAGCCCAATATCTAATATCTATGATTTTAAGAAATCTTTAAGAGCTAGAGAGATGGTTCAGTAGTTAAAACCTCTTACTGTTCATGTGTGTATACACACACTGTCGTCTTCGTTGTTGTTGTTGTTGTTGTTGTTGTTTTGAGGCAGCATCTCTTTATGTAACCCTGGCTATCTTACCTCTGCCTCAGTGCAGTGATTAAAGGTGTGTGCCACCACATAGAGCTTTAGTTTTACTTTTGAAACAGAATCTTTCAATAGCCTTAGGCTCACCAAGCAGGCCATGCAAACAGGGTAGTATGCTCTAGAACCCTATCTCTGCCTCTACAGCACTAGGATTATGTGTGCCAACCTTTTATATATGGGTTCTAAGAATTGAACTTGAGACCTTGTGCTTGAAAAGCACTGAACTGTCTCATCAGCCCTGTGGTTTGCTTCAGTAGGTTAAAGATCTTAAGCTCACCTTGAACTGCTTTATAATTTTTGAGTCTTAGAGAAACTGTGAATTTTCCTATCTTCTGACATCTGTCAGTTCTCTGATTCATAGGTAAATTCCAACTGGACTGAATATTAATAGTATTACTGTTCATTGACAGGCTTACAATGGAGTGAAACACAAATCTAAAGTAATTTAACTTTGACTTAGTGATGACTATATTATATAATTTTAAAAGGTATTTAGCAATAATTCTTATCCCTTTCCTCAATTGCTTCCTTAAAATGTAAAGCCCAACACTGAAGAACACCAGAATCGTAGTATAGTGAAAAATAAACTTTATTTATTTAGCTTATTATAAAGAGTGTTGTCATCCCCTGAAAGCTGTGAGCATGTAGAAAGGCGTCAGAAAGTCTGTAAAAGGTATAAAGGAGCTGAAGTAAAGTTAGTAGTCTGGCCAAGGGTGGTTAAAATCTAATTTGAATGGTTTTGCTGAGTGGTTTTACTATTAGTCTATGCAGGCTCCCTTGAAGTTGTAGATCAGTTTGAGGACTAGGGTACTGAGTGTCTAGGAGCACTCAAAAAAACAGTGTTTGAGCTTGTGTGGCCTGTACTGTAGTGGTGTTTGCTTGAGCTTGGGTGGCCTGTACTGTAGTGGTGTTTGCCTCGATTCAGCCTCTCTGCTTTGCAAGTCTTAGTACATTCCTGAGCATTTCAAGGAGTTTGTGGCTTATGTGCATGTACATGTACATGTGGCTTCTGTTTTCTTTCTCTGTCTCCACTTCTGATCATTCTTTAGTTAAACCAGAGTATTTACCACTTAAGGAGGTAAGCCAACAAGATCTTAATAGGTTGTAAATGCTTATCAAGCCATTTATGATAGATATTTTGACCTCAAGCCCTGACCCCTTTTCTGGATGATGATTTGTTCTGTCATCTGGCTGACAGAGACAGCACAGTGGTACTGAGGGTTCTGGAGATGACACATTGGGTATCCCAGACAGAATTTGTATTTAGTTTGAAATAATGTTCCAAATATGTCATAATCAGTTTGGATCTTCCTTTTTATTTGTTCATCTGCTTATTTTGTTTAGGGAAAAATATTATGTGTGTGTTCATGATGTGTGGGGACATGTGCATTGTGTGTGCATGTGTATGTGTATGTACATGGGCACACGAGAGTGCATGATGTGTGGGACATGGATGTATATGTACTTGTGTGCATGATTTATGTATGCATGCATGGATGGCATTCATGTGGAAGTCAGAAGACAACTGTGTGAAGACAGGGCTCTTCTTCTACCTTCAAGTGTGTTCCTGAGATAGAGCTCAGGTCACCACATGAAGCACCTTTACCTGCTGAGCCATCTCAGCAGCCCATTGATTTTTAAAACTTGATTTTCATTGTTTACATTTACAAGTATCTGAATAATAATTCTGGTATTTGGTGATGGTCAAGGGTAAAGGTCTTCGTAGTACTAATAATAAGGGAAGGGATGGGAGCCTGTTGACAGTCTAGAATCTTGAACCGTAGGAAGAGAATAAAATAGACAAGAGATTTACATTTTTTGTTTGCTCTGTTGTTTTTCTCTCAAACTCTTAAAAAAAGAAAAAAAAAGGTTAGATTTATTCCACTTGTTTCAACAAGCAGAGAGATCCAGAGGAAAGTGGGTATTCTCTGAGAAGGAAGCAGTTATAGGTAGGCACTCATCAGGCAGAGGAGTCGGGGCGGGGGGCAGTTAGGGACAAGCAGTCATCAGGTGAAAGGGAGACAGTGTAAGACAGGCACCCAGGTACTGCTGCTAGGATGATAACAGTTGCCAGATTTTAGGTAGACATTTGCCATCTGGGCAAGCACTAGAAGTGTGTAAACAGAGAGTTGTTAGGCGTTGTAATGCTCTCGTGTTAGGCTGACTTACTGTGTTGGAGGGTCTTGTCTTAGACATGGAGCTGAAGGCTCTACCTGGGGTTTTGATCATCTCTGATGGATATTGTGGTTTGTTGTGCTCACTTTATCTGTTTTATGAATCCTCATGCAGACAAGTTGTGGTTTCTCTTTTAATTTTTTTAAAAAATTTGATGATTTACATTTTATGTGCTTTGGTGTTTTGCCTGCATATGTATGGGGTGTCAGATCCCCTGGAATGGAGGTTATAGACAGTTTTGAGCTGCTATGTGGGTGCTGGGAATTGAACCCATTGCCCCTGAAGAGCAGCCAGTGGTCTTAACCTTTGGGCCATCTCTCCAGTCCTTAAAGATTTATTTATTTATTTATTTATTTATTTATTTATTTATTTTATGTGTATGAGTATTTTGCCTGAGTACACAATACACAATGTACCACATACATGCCTGATGCAATTGATCCCCTGGAGCTAGAGTTATAGACAGTTATGAGGTACCATGTAGGTGCTGGGAATTAAACCAGATCCCCTAGGGAAGCAGCCAATGCTCTTAACCACTGAGCCATCTCTCCAGCCCCTCTCTTTTAATTTTAAAAGACAGTCAGTGTTCCTTTCCTGTGTATTTGTGGGTAAGAGATGCATCTCATAGTAGAACATACTTAATGCTCAGCATGACAGAAGAGTGTATTTGTAGGCTAGGCATGTCTGTAATCCCTGCCTTGTTAAGGCAGAGAAGAAGACCAATGCAAAGTTGAAACTAGCCTGGTCTGTATACTGAGTTTAGGCCATCCAGGGCTATAATATCAGGAGACCCTACTCAAAAAACAAACAAGCAAGCCACCACCAGCCCATCAACCAGAACAAAACCAAAGAGTAAGTATTTGTAACTATTGGAAAGCTGTAAAAAGAACGTTTTGACTTGCATGATTAGCCAAGGGCCTGTATTAGTTTTCTGTCCTTTTTCAGGTAGGGGTAGGCAGCACTCTGCCTCTGAACCACAGCCCCAGCCTTTTTACTTCCAGTAAATGGCCATAGTGCCAGCGAGGCCTCCAGCTTTCACAGGCTCGTGCCACTCTTGTCTACGGGTGCAAGGGTCTTTACTTCCCCTGAGCCTGGGAAGGCTTGAGAATGCTCACGTGGTCTGAGTTGGAAGTGATGTGGTGTGGCTTATGAGGCTTTGGTGTGAAGCCCACAGTTTCCTTACTCTTTCCGGATGCTTGTCCTTGGAACTCTGTCACATGAAAGGCCACCTGCAGGTATTCTCATCAACAACCTGAACTGAGCCTCAGCTGACAGGATACTAGATGTGTGAGCGGGACACACTCAGATGACTCGAGCCCTGGGCTGAGAGAGAGGCAGCACTGTTGTGTCATCTCTGGCTCATAGTCCTGAGCCTACAAGATCTAATACATGATTATTGTTTTAAATCGATATACTCAGGGTAACAAATCAAAGATTGTGGGAAAGAAATGTACAAGGAGTTTAGCAGAGCATAGTCAGTTCTTGGGAAGCTAAAACAGGATTGTCTAGAGGTCAGGGCTGGCCTAGGCTACATGGAGATGCTGTCTCAAAACCAACAGCAGACCAAGGATGTTGATACCAATGGAACTTGTAACAAGATGTAAAAAGTTTAAATAGTCTACCTAATAGTAAGAAAATAAATAAATAGATACACATTTTCCATAAAGAAAAGATCTGTCTTCAAAAGAAAACAGGTAGTCAGTTCTGTTATAACCAATGTCAAAATGGTCACAGTGTATACACATGTAAATAAAGATGATTAAGAACAATAACAACAACAAAAAAATTGTAGGCCTGGGGAATATAGCTCATCAGTAGAGGCTTCCTAGAAGGAGTAAGGCCTTGGATAGATCCCCAGCAGTACCAAAATACAAAACAGTCAACAAGTAAAAAAATTAAAAAGGAAGGTTCCAGGTGACGTGATACAGAACTGTAACTATATAAGTTATCAGTACAGCAGTGCTTCAGCTCTTCTGTGAGGGAGAGCACCCTCATTGTGTGACTTTTGAAACTATGGCTTCAGATTTCTTAAAACCTTCCTCTTTAGACCAGTTTGATTTTGAACAACTAGAAGAACTGTACAGGTTGTCCCAAGTACACAGTATTAATACTGCCAGCCCTTCCCTGCTGCCTTCAGTCTAAGTAGTCTCTGGATTTTTTATTTTCTCCACCTCTGTCTCAGGACTTTTTTTTTAATCTTAAATGTTGAAACTCAATCCCCAGGCCTCACAATGCTCTACCAGCTCTCTTGGATCATGCTAAGCTTTGTGAATCTTAACTGATTTTATGATCTTATAGAGACTTAAAAAATTGGTTTTGCTAAGAAGCACCAACTCTTCATTGTAGGTGCACAGTTGGTAATTAAAACCTGAATAAAATGTTGGCATCTGTAAATTTATTTTGTATGTCTCTTTTGTCATGTTAAACTTTGGGTCTGGTTCCTGCTCAGCTGTGCACATAGACATATTAATTACTTAAGGAGTGTCTATCTAAACACTGCTAATATAAAATTTGTTAGCCTTAAATTTGCCTAACCTTTCTGTAAAATACAAGAATGAAGACACAGGAATCTAAGGTACTTTTTTTTTAATTCCAGAACTTTGTAGGCAGATCACACTGTGATGTTACTACCCTATCAAGTAGGAGCAATTATCCCACAAAGGAAGCTAAGGCAGCTCCTTATGCAAAAATAATCTCTTGATGAGAATTCTATTGCCCTCCTCAAGCAATAAAGACTCTTGTGTAGCCAGCAGGACCTTCCTTACAGGAATGACCAAGATAATGGTTGACCCAACCATCCTGGTCAAGGTTGCCTGTGTTATTGGTCAGGCAAATAGGCCAGCTGTGCAACACCGTCCCTTCTCATTTCTCTAAGATTCAAAGTTCCTTCCAGAAACTCGAAAGCAGATCTTAGGTCACCAGACACTTCTGTTCTTCCTAGTGCAGCCTTGATCTGTCTCAATTGACATTTGAGACACTTGGCCAAACCTAGTCTATTGTGAACCTTCAGGTCAGGGATTTTGTTCTAAACTCCTACAAAAATACTGCATTTCAGCTTTTGATTTAAATATAGAACATTTATATCATCATCATTATTTTCTTATGTTAAAATACATCTCTCACTTCAAAGGAAATAAGAGTCAAATATGACTGACCATGGTCTTTGCTATGACCTGATATTTGACAAATAGCAACTGAAGAAGGAATGGTTTGTTTTGGCTCCCAGGTTGAGGCTGTAGTATATCATGGTAGGGAAGATGTAGCAGCAAGAGTGGCTCTAGCTGCTGTGGTGTCTCATTAGGAAGGGGGGGGGGGAAGGAGGGAGGGAAAGGGAGGGAGGGAGGGAGGGAGGGAGGGAGAGAGGGAGAGAGAGAGATGCTAGTGCTAGAGCTGTCTGGCTCTGCACAATCCCCTCCCTCTTGAACTTTGCTTAACTGTAAAACCATCACCACTTGGACAGTTCAGCTGGCAGCTCAAGATAAAGCTTGGGTCCCTCCTGCAGCTATCGTAGCCTCTGTGCTAAAGCTTGGGTCCCTCCTGCAGCTATCGTAGCCTCTGTGCCCGTTGTGTCTGAACTGGGAAACACTTCCTTTCAGTGGTTGATTTTTGAGTAGGGAATCCCTTCAGCTGCATTCTTACTTCAGCCCCTTCTTTCAAAAGATTTTCTACTTTAATAAACTAGGGCTATTGAGTCCATTTCCTGTTGGCCCAGTATAAACTGGAAGGTTCCTCTTTAATGATGCTTATCTCATACAGTAGAGATGTAGTCAGGGTAATTGCCCCACTTCTTAGTACCCATTTTTATATAGTCAGGGTGTTTTAGAAGAGCCAAACCAATAAAATATGTATATTTCTACTATAAAAGGAGATCTGTTAGGCTGACTTAGGTCCAGTGGTGGCCATCTGTATGGTGGAGAGTCTGAGAACCCACTAGCTGCTCAGTCCATGAAGCTAGATGCTTTAAGCAGTACCAACGTGGCACTGAAGGTCTGGAGTGCCCTGGAAGAGGCAGTGCTGGGAAGCTGAGGAAGCTATTCTGTACTCTGAAGGCATAAGTAGCAAAAGATGCACCTGCTTGAGAAGGCATGGGGAGAGGCTGCAGGTGCAGGCTTCCTTTTCCTTGGACCCCTTTTATTTTGGATTTCCTGTTGGAGTGCCTTCTGACTTCGAGAATAGGTTTTATCCCCTCAGTAAGGCCCGTCTGGAAGCACCTCCACAGACATACTGAAAGGTCTGTCTTTTTGAGTGTTTTTAAAGTCTTCAGATTGCCAAGATGAATAACTCTACACTCTGAATAACACGTTTCAGCATGAGAGAGGTTATGTGGACTTTTTATAGTTGCAGGAGACTCATAAATCAAGGTTTCGAGTTATCAGGTTACTATATGAATGAGATTCTTAGCTTTGGGGTTGGTGGAATATAGCAGCCTGCTAAATTAATTCATTTCAAAGGTTTTACCAGATAGTTTGAAAGTTATGAGAGGTCAAGCATTTAAAGTGGATATTAAATGGCTTCAGGGTCCTATGTTGCCCAGTTTGGCCTTCAGCTGTCTTTGTGTCTGAGGATGACCTTGCATGTCTGTTCCAGGTGATAGGATAGAAGTGGGCACCACCACACCTGTTTTATGTGATGCTGGGGACTGAACCCAGGGCTTCGTTCATTCAAGGGAAGTCCTCTACCAACTGAGCTACTTCTTCAGTCATCCATTTCACTAAAACATTTGTATTTGTTGCATTCATTTATTCATCTATTCATTCAGTGTGTGTGTGTGTGTGTGTGTGTGTTTATGTGTGACATGAGTGTACAGACTTAACCACATGATTTGAACTGTGACCATTTTAAAATTAGAATTATCAATTCTGATACACACAGTTTCTTAGACTTTTTCACATTCTAAAACTGTAAAGTTACGATTGCTTATTAGGTTTAGTTTAAGAAGTATTATTGTGATTGTTATTGGTACATTTAAATATTTGAAATTATGTTTTCTCTTCCTAGCTGTCCCTTTTCCTCCAACCCGACGGCTAACTCTGAAGGAAGTATTTGAGAATGGGAAACCTAAAATGGATATTTTGAAAAACCATTTGGTAAAAGAAGGCCGGGTGGAAGAGGAGGTAGCCTTAAAGATAATCAACGATGGGGCTGCCATCCTGAAGCAGGAGAAGACGATGATAGAGGTGGAGGCTCCAATCACAGGTATGAAACGCATGTGCGTGGCAGCCCTTAGGTTTGTGCTAATTTTGAGAAATGATTACCAAAAGCCAAATAAAGTGAGTGTGGTAAATATTTCTAGGAATTTTGAAGCAATCTAGGGATTGGTTAGACTTCTGTTCCTTAAAAACAACATTAGGGTCTGGAACTTGGTGGCTAAGAGCACATACTGCTCTTGCAGAGGACTGGAGTTCGCCTCCAAGTGTCCATGTCATATGGTTCACAGCTACAATAATCCCCAGCTGCAGGGAGAAGCCCACACCTCTGGTCTCTGTGGACACCTGCCCTCTCCCCAGACAGATGCACACAGACACACAAAATTAAAAATAAATCTTCTTTAAAAAAGAACTGCTTAACATTTCTAATAGGGGTATTGAGTACTGACTGAGTAACTAAGTATACAGAAGACCAGTCAAAGGCCAAAGTGATTAAATTAAAAGTTCAACTGTTGCTCTGCGCCTCTTTCCTTCTAATTCCTAATTCTCACCTCATGTCTTTCTTGCCTAGTGTGTGGTGATATTCATGGACAATTCTTTGACCTCATGAAGTTGTTTGAAGTTGGGGGATCACCTAGTAGTACTCGTTACCTCTTCCTGGGTGACTATGTGGACAGAGGCTATTTCAGTATAGAGGTAAAATTAACCTGGCTGTACTGCCCCTATTGTATCATCTTCTAAAAGGTCTGCTCTCTGTTCCTTAGTAGAACAGATTAAGATATGAATGCTGGTAGAATTTATCTACTTTATTACTTTTGACATTCAGCTAATAGAGAAGTGTTTTCTTTTTTCAAAAAAAATCTATCTTTTTAACCTGTAGAATACCTGTCATATGGAAGGCTATATTAAGCTAAATTTGAAAATAAATATTTGCTAAGTTTTTCTCTTTAAAGATAACTGTCTGGGGTATAGAGGAGACATACATAGCTTTTCGTTCTAAACAGTGTCTGAGTTAACTACCTTAACTATAACACTGCAGCCAGCTCTTGGTTAACTTCCTGTGAGAACTAGGCACGGTTGAGCTCCTTGCAGGAGGGATTCTGGTCCCGTTGCACATAGCGGGTGTTAATAGTCACTGGAAGGCAAAAGATGAAGTGAAGCCAATACAAACTGACAGTTTACCTTTATATGTTTTAAGAATTAAATGATGGAACATGAGCAGGATTAAAAACAAGTATGTGCTTTTGTGTGTAAACATAAAATGATTTTAGGACCCAATACAAAGGCTTGAGTACCATGTACTTATAGCACATCAGTGGTTATGATGTGTTTGACAAATAAAAGATCCTGTTTGAAGAAGTCTTTGTAATCAGCTTTGTAAAATGCCCTAAAAAGTGCAAGAGATGACAAATTCTATAGTGTTTTAGTGCCTTTGGGCTGCGTGCTCTTCATGGTGTGAGAATGTCACTGTATTAGGTTGCTCCTGGTAGAGAAAGATCTTTTCCTCCTCCTCCTCATCGTCGTCGTCGTCCTCCTCCTCCTCCTCCTCCTCCTCCTCTTCCTCCTCGTTCTCCTCCTCCTCTTCCTCCTTCTCTTCCTCCTTTCCCTCCTCTTCCTCTTCCTCCTCTTCCTCCTCCTCCTCCTCTCCCTCCTCCTCTTCTTCCTCCTCCTCCTCTTCTTCCTCCTCCTCCTCCTCTTCCTCTTCCTCCTCTTCATCTTCTCCCTCATCCTTCTCCTCTTCTCCCTCTTCCTCCTTCTCCTCTTCTTCTCCCTTCTCCTCCTCCTTCCCTTTTCCCTCTTCCTCCTCTTCCTCTTCATCGTCCTCCTTTTCTTTCCATTGTTTTTAAATGTAACTCAACTCTCTTACTCACTTTTCAAAGAAGAGTCAGTTCTGAAGACCCCAAAAGAATGAACAACAAAATATTTTTATTTTACTCTTCATTTAAATAGCAGTATAGGGAGCAAGAGGTGTAAGTCAGTGCCAGAGTGCTTGCCTAGCATGAACAAGCCGTGATGTTAATTCCTGGCTCATGTTTATGTGTGTGTCAGGAGGGTAGACGTTCTAAGTCAGAAAAGTTGAGTTTTATCTGTTACTACCCCAGATTCATTTAGTGTCAGATTGAGAAGGACAAGGGCTACTGCTAGAGACTAAGACCTTTACCTGCTGTGCTTGTCCTGCGGCTCCCAGGGAGCACTCATGGAGAGCCTCTACTCGGGTACTGGGATGAGTGGAAGTCAGGCCTTCAGACTGTGTCTGAAAACCTTTCCTATTGCACAGCCAGGAATTAACATCAGGGCTGTGCATATCAGTACATAGTGCTAATGGGTCAGTATTTAAAAGCAGAAGGTAAGAATAAAGAATGTTTTCAATTATCTATTCATTGTTTCACTTAATTAAATATATTTTTGTTGTTTTGGGGTTTCTTCTTTGTCTTCTCCTCTTCTTCCTCCTTCTCCTTTTTATTATTATGATGATGATGATGATGATGATGATGA
>JADRCD010205436.1:0-10046 GCA_019843815.1 Montemys delectorum | reverse complement strand
AGTTCATATTGTTGTTTGTCCTAAGGGGCTGTAAACCCTTCAGTTCCTTCGGTCCTTTCTTTAACTCCTTCATTGGGGACCCTGTACTCAGTCCAATGGATGGCTGTGAGCCTCTACTTCTGTTTTAGTTGGGTACTATTAGAGCCTCTCAGAAGACAGCTATATCAGGCTGGAGTGCCCTTCCTTCAGTATCTGCTCCATAGTTTGTCTCTGCAACTCCTTCCATGGATATTTTGTTCCCCCTTTTAAGAAGGAATGATGCATCCACATTTTGGTCTTCCTTCTTCTTGAGTTTCTTGTGGTTTGTGGATTGTACTTTGAGTATTCCAAACTTCTGGGCTAATAACCACTTATCAGAGAGTGCATACCATGTGTGTTCTTTTGTAATTGGATTACCTCATTCAGGATGATATTCTCCAGATCCATCCATTTCCCTAAGAATTTAATAAATTCATTGTTTTTAAAAGCTGAGTAGTACTCCATTGTGTACCACAATGTACCACATTTTATGTATCCATTCCTCTGTTGAGGAACATCTGAGTTGTTTCCACTTTCTGGCTATTATAAATAAGGATACTATGAACATGGTGGAGCATGTGTCCTTATTACATACTGGAGCATCTTCTGGGTATATGCCCAGGAGTGGTATAACTGGGTCCTCTGGTAGAATGATGTCCAATTTTTGGAAGAACAGCCAAACTGATTTCCAGAGTGGTTGTACCAGCTTGCAATCCCACCAGCAACGAAGGAGTCTTCCTCTTTCTTCACAACCTCTCCAGCATCTGCTGTCACCTGAGATTTTTATCCTAGCCATTCTGACTGGTGTGATGTGGAATCTCAGGGTTGTTTTGATTTGCATTTCCCTGATGACTAAGGATGTTGAACATTTCTTTAGGTCCTTATCAGCCCTTCGGTATTCATCAGTTGAGAATTCTTTGTTTAGCTCTGTACCCCATTTTTAATAGGGTTATTTGTTTCTCTGGAGTCTAACTTCTTGAGTTCTTTGTATATATTGGATATTAGCCCAGTTTTTAATTTTTAATTTATATAGTAGTGAATGTTGAAGTGTGAATGTTTTGTGCTAATTTCACTTGAGTTCTTAAGTTTTTACCTCCTGAATTAATATGGGCAGTCTCAGTGTCCTCACAGGAAGTACGTGAGGCATTTTATATACTAACCAGATTGATTCAACTATTTTGAATATATGAATATTGTTAAATATTATGCTGTATATTACGCACATATATATCAAAATTAAAATAATGACTCAGAGCTATACAAATAATATGGCAAGTAATATGACAAATAATATGGTGAGTTTATTAGCATTAAAATTTTAAAAGACAAAATAAGTAACTGCAAACACATAGACATACATAAATATATATTTACATATGCATATAGGTACACAAATACACTTATCCTTTTAACTATATGTATATACAGTGTACATATAAGTCAAATGTAAATATATTCTCACTATGCATATTTTACTCAGACAAATACTTTTATTTTATCAGAGCAGATACTCTTTATATGGGTCTTTATACTCATATAAGGTTTTGTGACATTAAGACAGTCCTCAAGCTATGACATTCCAGATTCACCCTTCTATCTGTTCTTGAGGTTCCACACTGCATAGTGGTGTCCTCAACTTTCCATTGTGATCTATATGACTTCATAATTAAACTTCAAATAAAAAGATCATATCTGGTCCGGTAAGGCCTTCAACAATCGTATTCCAAGGCAGGGGATAAGTCAGTGCAAAATCATTTAGCTGGCATACTCCAAGCCTAAATGTGATATCTAGCACCAAACAAAGACAAGTCAAAGAAGCCAACACAATAAAACCCAACCTAAAACAACAAAAAGTCATACTCCAATGTATACTAAGCATCTGCTTTCAGTGATAATGAGATCTACTCATGAGATGTTAAAGTGTCAAATATTGCTTCTGAAATTTATTTTCAGCAAAAATTTATCTTGTTTATAGCATTGTTATCCCTAAATGTAACATGTATCATTATGTAGTTAGATTTTTCAATACTCATGTTGCCATATTATTTGTATAGTTCTGAGTCATTTATTTTCTTTGACTTGTATGCGGCATTTTGTTCCCTTCTGCTTAGTGGTTCAATGATCAGTATGTAAATGAAAACTGAAACTATTTCTAATTTTTCATGACTGTATTCATTAGGTATGTATTTCTGTATTTGAGACCAGGTTTTGCTATGCAGCTCAGGCTAGCCAGTTACTCATTACATAGCCGAGGCTGCCCTACAAGTACCATATGATGAGAATAAACATACATTTTATACTTCCTTACTTACCTATGTCACAGTCTCTCTAGAAAGTTTGTGGGTTGTTTTGTTTTATTTTACTGTTGTTTACTGTATATGCTTAAGTATGTAGAATATTAATGTCATTTGAATGTGTTAAGATTGTTTGCATGTATAAAAATATACATTTTACATGAAGGTCCAACTACATTTGTGTGTGCATATACATGGAGGCCCAACATCAATCTTCCTGTATCACATTCCACCCTACATACCGAGGCAGGTCCCTTGCTGAACCATAACCCAGTTTCAGCTACTGGATTGTCTTGCCAATTTGTTCCAGGGATTACTTGGCTCTGTCTCCTGTGTACTTGGATTAAAAGGGTTTGCCATGCCCACTTGGCTTTTACATGCCTGCTGGAACCACAATAAGCCATTTATCCAGCCATTCTTGTAAGTTCTTATAGGCGAAATCATTAGCATATAAGAAACAAATTCAATTTAGTTACAAGACAAAAAGTAATACTTTATTAATTGATGACAACCAAAAATCTAAAGTTTGGTAAAGTTTGTAATGGAATTACTTAAGCATAAATGACTGCCACAAGCTTGCTCAGTTGGCTGATAGAAAACAATAGGGAACTGGATGTTTAACATCATTCCAACTGTGGGCTGGTTTCACAGCATGGCAATGTGTTTGGCTGAGATACTGATGAAGGCAAAGGCTCATTCAATCTGACCACTTGTTGAATTTTTGTTATTCTGACTAATAATGCTGTGTTGGAAAAATCCAGAGCCTTGAAGCAAAACGTGTCTTTATGTTCTTCAAAAGTTGTCGTTGGTTACTCCTGTGGCTCCTCTGAATGTCAATCTCTTGTTGCACTGCATGGCACAATTTTCTATCTCCATGAAGATGGGAGCCTCAGTTTGCTTTGTCTGAGCTCCTGGCTTCTGTAACCAAGATTATTTTCTATCTATGGGCACATACATACTGGATAGTTAGATCTGGACTGCTTCATGGCTTGTGAAACACCTTGCCTTGACTCCCACATTTTCATCACCCTCCTTGGTTCAAGTCCTTCCTCAGAGAAGCATTTTTCAAATGAAAAAAAAAATACCAAAAAATCCTATGTATAAAAAAGATCAGAGTAGTGGCAATATCAATGGACATATTAATGTGGAAGAGAGCAGTTTTTGTGAGGTCCCACCATGGCTCCAGCTGCATATATAGTAGAGGATAGCATTGACTGGTACCAATAGGAGGAGAAGCCCTTGGTTCTGTGAAGGTCCTGTGTAGGAGAAAGCCAGGACAGTGAGGTGAGAGTGGGTAAGTGGTTGGGGCATCCTCATAGAAGCAGGCAGAGGGGGGGATGGGATAGGAGGGTTTCGGAGGGAAAACAAGGAAAGGGGATAACATTTGAAATGTAAATACATATAATATCCAATAAAAATAAAAAATGACAGACAAGTAATGGCTGACTGCTTTAACAAAGATAAGAAGTGTGCCAAAGAGAACCCCCATCACTGGTTGTCAAATGCAGAGTGTTCAGCCCTTAAATCATATACAAACAAATAAGGAAAGTGGACCTAGCAAGTTGAACCTAAACATTTGTGCATACATGTACATATGTAACAATTAAGGAAAAAAAAAAGAGTATTAACGTGAGAGTAGGGAGAGTGAAGATAAGGTTGAAGGAAGGGTGTCTGAGAGGGATTGGAAGGAGAAAATGGAGGGGAAATATTACATAATTCTATTGCAATTAAATACATTTTAAGCCAGGTAGTGGTGATATACTGCTCTAATCTTTATACCAAGAGGCAGTGGCAAGTAGACCTCCTTGTCTAAGGCCAGCCTGATCTACAAAGCGAGGTCCAGGACAGGTGGGGCTACACAGAGAGATACTGTCTTGAAACAAGAACAAGAACAACAACAACACCACAAATATTTTTAATAGAACTGACAGAATCCTCAAACACTGCCTGCATCAGGCTCTGGTACTTTACATCACTCTGGACTTTTCCTTTCTACTCCATACAGCAAGGTATTGAGTAAGACTACTAGGATCAAGCTCCAGAGTTGGGAACCCTAGATCTACTCATTCTGCTCAGCATGTTTGTTCCCATAGACACCTCACAGAATAACCTTTTATTCCCACTTTGACTTCCTTGCTCTGTGGCTAGCCCTGGCGATTTTCTGGGGCTTCTATCATGGTAAGTCATGATTCCTGCTCTTGACACTGCAATAAACTTACATCTTTCAATGGTTATCTTTCCTGATCTGCTTTTGGGAGATACATATATACAAACATACATACATACATACATGCATGCATAATACGCATGTGACATAATACATGTGTGTATATTTGGTGTATCATGAAGATATAAATAAATAACAAGGAAATGGCTCTGTGAATAGGGTATCTTGAATAGTCCATCTTAACACAATATGACGTTGAATTACACTAAAGTTTGAGTTTGTAGACTTCTAAGTTACGTTTTTTTTTTTTTTAATTTAGTGTTTGTCTGTGTGTGTCTGTGTGTGTCTGTGTGTGTGCCTGAATGTATATGTATGCAGGAGCTCATGAAAGTAAGAAGAGGCATCTCATTTCCTGGAACTGAAGCTTGAGCAGCCTCGTGGGTGCTGCAAACTGAACCCAGATTATTCACAAGAGCAGTCAGTGCGTTTAACTGCTGAGCCATCTCTACAGCCCATATGTTGTCCTCTGAATTGCTTCTCTAACCTACATCTCCCCGAAAATTTTGCAAAGATCATGTTTCTCTCCACTCAGAGATCTCTGGATTTTCCCAACATGGGTATTTGAAAATCAAGATAAACTCATTTTATATGAATCTGTACTTTTATAATCCCTAGTAGAGTTAAGCATTTAGGTGTTCTGTCTATGCTGTTTGTTCGGGTTTGGCTTTTAGATTAACTTTTAAGAGTTTTGACAAGCTTTTTGGGGGTATTACTTTTTTCTTCACGATTTGTATGTTTTCCACATATATTTAAAAAAGAAAATAATATATATGACAAAACACTATTTAAAACAAAAATAACATTTGATAATGTGCATTGAAACATTTACTCAACCTGAAAATAACCTAATAAATTTGATTCTCTTGCATTTTCTCAAACCGTCTTAAATCTCAATCTGTTAACGTCCACTGTCCCTACAAGCAGGGTGTTGCTCTGCTAAAAGTTTCGTTTAGTTATTGCTTACAGGTAAGGGTTTTTAATATATTATTTCTTTGTTTCAGATCATTTTGTGGAATTATTTTATTAGTGTTAAGAATTTGCCGCCTAGCCACTTTTTTCTTTCGTTTCTCTAACAAAGCATCACTGCAGAAGACGGGGTGTCTTCCGTCTCTGCTGACATCATGTAATTTCTTCTGTCTTTGGTTTTTCAACTGAGCCCTCAGGAACGATGATCAGTAATGGGATGGGCAAATACTTCTTTCTCAAGCGGATAGTCACACTTGAGAATGAAAAGAAATTTCTTTCTGTGCCTAATGCACACTGTTTCTTAATGTATGTGCATTAGCCCCAGATGATTCTTTGGCAGCCATAGCTTTGTCTGCTCTGTCTGGTATTAGACAGGTATGTACTAACTTATTTTAAATATTGAAAATATGGAATACACAGTAATAATTTTAGCATTTCTGCCTAGAAAACTCTGATATACCTGGAAGGCCTGACCTGGGGGCTAAAACGGTGTTGGGGGAAGGGGAAGAAGGAGGGGGAAGGTGCATTAAGAATGTGATACATGAGAAAATAAATAAAATAAAATATTTTTGTTCTCATGTTAATAAAAAAATCTTTGTGTTGGTTTTAATTTCTGTAACATTTTGTTTAGTATTAAAATCAAGATTAGGAACTTTTTAAAGTGAACCGGGCTTTCCCTCTGTTTGTCTCCTTCTGTTTAAGTGGAGATCCATTATTATATGAGAATTTTATAAATCGAGTTTCTTGAACGATATCATAACATCCATAGATCAGCCTGTCATTCCCTAGGTACATTGGTGCCTGTTCAGCAGCCTGTGCTTTTGTTTGGCTCCCAGAGGCACTGAGTGGGCCAGAACATGCCTCTACCATGACATTACCTGGCCGGCAGGGGGCACTCCTGCTTTTGTGAGTCATTTTTGCTGGACTTACTGAGAATCTAGGTCAAGTGGCCTGTTGGTTATGCATGAACTTCTTAGAAGCACCAGGACTAGTGATGACTGTTCTTAACACACCACAGAGTCAATTATACATGCAAGAAAGCTTCCCAATTTCTTTTCCCAATATCTTTTCTAGCTTTATTCCCAAAGCATCCTTAGATTTCTGAGTGCTGCTATGTATATTAGGGGTGCACATTGCCTCTACCTCATTTAAAGATAATGCCAATGTACCATGCCAGTGGACTGGACACTTAGAATGCTTAGATGGTATTTTGTTTTGTGTTCATGGCTCCAATAAAAGGATACAATAAGCAAACATATTAGTAATAGTAATTTGGGGTATATAGGGGATACAGTCCATATACTTACAGTTTTAATTTTCAAGTATTTTATAATGAGGATACACTGTTTTGTAAAATTCAGGCTTAAACTGTCAGAAAAGAAGTTTGCATCAAATATTTTTGATATGCTCAGTCCAGTTTCTAAAATGAGGGAGATTTGGAGGAAGAATTTCCTATGGAAATATCCTCAAGTCTCTAGGAAGTGTTTATAATCACATGTGTTAACAGTTATTATTTGCATATCACGTTCTAGCCTTGTCTGCTTTAAAGATCATACACACTTTTATTATAAGGTTTCATTTTAGGATTTACAAGTAATTCAGCCTTTTCTTCCGAAATGATGGATTTACTTATGATGCCTTGTTTGTTCAAGGGATCTAGCAGGCTGTCCTAGAGTAGAGAGCGTTAGTAAACTTCGAGGAAGGCACCTTACACTGTCCACAGAATAACAGGAAGTGTTCTTCGGAGGGATTTTTGAGAGACAGGTGAGAGTGATGTGAGATCAGCAGGAAAGTTCTGCTGAGACAGAACACACATGCCACACAGTCCAAATGCAATTCCTTTAGTATATTAGAGGAATTGCATTTGGTCCCAGTTTCTCTTCAAACTGACTTTTGACACTTCTTCAGCAGCCATAGGGGAATGTTAATTATCTTCTTGCTCTAAATTTACCTGCCCTGGGCATTTCAAAACAATAGAATAAGACATGTGACTTTTATAACTAGCATTTTAGATTTAGGCTGATGCTGTCAGAGGTTGTCTATCTTGTTGCATTGATGAAGCGTTTGATCCTGTTCTCCCACCAATTTACAGTGGTCTTTTTGCATACAAATTTGATTTGTTCTTCTACAATTAATTGCCTTTTGTGTTGCTTTACCTTCCTTATTTTCTGAATAGCACGGCTCTGCATAACTTGGTGCATGTCCCTATATGGACATGCTTCGGTGCTGTTTTACATATTCCCAAGAAGAGTGTAGTTAATTTGACCAAGTCGCTGTACCTATGGTACTCAGTTTATAATCAAATGCCAGTCTGGGGGTTACGAAGCTGTACTGTGGATGGGTTTAATTTTCACAATCATTTGTTTTTAAGTAAAGAAGGCTACAATATAGAGTGTACTTAAGCCCTTTCTAATCAGTTGAGATCTTTAAGAGCAACACCTAAGATTTTTTGAGGAAAATGTAATACTACCTTGAGATTACAGTATAATTCCTACCTGAATTACACAGATTGATCTTAAAAATTTATATGTTCTAACCCACAAGTACTTTATTATACATCTCTGCATATTCATATGCACAAAATATATAATGCAGCTACTTATATGCAAATGGAAGATAAAAATACATTATCATTAACCATTAAATTGCATGTATGTATGAATATAGAGATACAGAGAATGCAGGCCATGAGTGATACAGCTGGAAATTTCCTGTTAAAGTACTGTAGGACTTTCCAGGATGGTCTCTTGTGTGGCTACACTGTTTATGTCCCCACTGGTGGCACCCAGGGCTGCCATTTGCTTCACAGTCTTACTTGATGAAATGATCAGACTATCTGATCATTTACAGTTATATTTTGCAAAAGGCAAAGTTTGTGGTTTTGTTTTGCCTTTCATTTGTCCCTGGCTAATGATATGAAAATCCCATCATGCATTTATTTGCCTTTTACATGACGTCATTAGAGAATAGTCCTTGAATTCTTTGTCTTAATTCATTTTTTTTTTAATCCAGTCCCTCATTTTTTGAGATGTATGTTCAGTAAATATCCCTTGCTTTGAACTTGAAAATCTCCTCCCGGGGCCTCAAAAGTTTCAGATTTCAGGGCAATGTCACTATGCCTAGCTACTGCCTTATTATTAAGTGAATTGTTTTCTCATTGAGTAGTGAGAGTTCCTTATGTGGACTTATAAGGAATATATATATAATATATGTATATATATTATATATATCTGATTTGAACTTTTAATTCTAATATGGAATAAGGAAGGTATCAAACAAATTTTTCCATTTATATATAAATACACAATTGTGTATTCAAACAGCACTGATTGGAAAAAACAAGTTTGCTTTCCTATTAATTTGCCTCTGTACTGTTATTGAAAATCATGGATTAAAAAAGTCTTTTAGGAATAAAACCCACAGGGTAAGAATCTAAGACTGAAAGTGGAGATGGGAAGAATTTGGTACAAAGATGCCTTGTGATTATTTAGCTTTGGAATAGATAATTCTGAACTTCAAGAGTCAGGTATTCCCTTAGTTCTATTAGTTGGGATAATTTGTAAATTTATTAATGTCACTTTTTTTATATATATTCCTTCTTTTTATTTAATCTTTCATTTGTTTACACTCCAGATTTTATTCCCCTCCTGGTTCTCCAACTGTTCCAAATCCCATACCTCCTCCTGACTCCCTGTCTCCACAAGGATGTCCCCACCCTACCACCTCTCACCCCACCAGACCTCTCCATTCCCTGGGCCTCAAGTCCTTGAGGGTTAGGTGTATCATCCCTGATTGAACCCAGAACTGGCAGTCCTCTGCTGTATATGAGTCAGGAGCCTCATATAAGCTGGTGTATGCTGCCTCATTGGTGGTACAGGTCTCAAGGGTCCAGGTTAATAGAATCTGCTGTTCCTCCTACAGGAAAGCCTTCCTCCTCAGCTTCTTCCAGCTTTTTCAATTCAACCACAGGGGTCAGCAACTTCTGTCCATTTATTGGGTGCAAATATCTGTCTCTGAATCTTTTAGCTGCGTGTTGGATCTTTCAGAGGGCAGTCATGATAGGTCCCTTTTTGTGAGCACTCAATATCCTGAGTAATAGTGTCAGGCATAGTGTCAGGCCTTGGGACCTCCCCTTGAGCTGGATCCCACTTTGGGCCTGTCTCTGGATCTTCTTTCCTCAGGTTCCTCTCCATTTCCATCCCTGTAGTTCTTTCAGAAAGGAACAATTATGGGTCAGAGTTTTGACTGTGGAATGGCAACCCCACTCCTCACTTGATGCCCTGTCTTTCTGATGGAGGCGGGCTCTACAAGTTCCCTATCCCCACAGTAGGGCATTTCATCTAAGGTCCTTCCCTTTGAGTCCTGAGAGTCTCTCACCTTCCAAGTTTCTGGTACATTCTGGAGGCCTCCCCCCTACCTCACGAGGTTGTCTGTTTCCATTCTTTTTGCTGGAACTCAGGGCTTCAGTCCTTTCTCCCCACTCCATACCAGATCACATTCCCTCCCCATCCCCTTTCCCTCCCAGGTACTTCCCTCACCCC
>JADRCD010205435.1:0-16926 GCA_019843815.1 Montemys delectorum | reverse complement strand
CTCGGAAGCTGACAGGCTCCTGTCCCTGCAGTCCTGAGGCTCCCCTGGAATTCCTGAGGCCTATGCTGGCCAGCTGGTCCTGCCTTAGCAAGACCCCAGAGAGAAAATGGCGATCTCACCTGAATCCTTGGGCTGAAGTCCGCCCAGGAGGGAAGCTCTCACCTGAGTCCTTGGGCTGAAGTCTGCCCTGGAGGGAAGCTCTCCGCTAGCAGGCAGGGGGCAGAGGTGGTCGCTGATCCAGCTCTGTCACTCGGAAGCTGACAGGCTCCTGTCCCTATAGTCCTGCGACTCCAGTCTTGGTTGCTTTGCCAGAAAGATGTAATAAAGTTAGAATCAAGAATAGAATGTGCCCACTCCTCAGAATATTAAGTAAAGGCTGCATAATAAGAAATTCAGTGAGCCTTTATAATTACATTAAAAGGGGAAATAGACTTGGGACAAATTTGTGTTCAAGGAAAACCATGTAGGTCCAAGGATAAAGCCACAGGTGTGCACCATGATAAGTCAAGGCCATGTAAAAACTGTTGCTTTGAACTTATAAGGAGCATATTATCATAAAACGCTGCTTTGAACTTAATATCGACATCCTTCTGTAACTCCCATTCTAGGTAACATTTTATCTCTGAAGTAATTTTCTAAAGAATTTTCTGTGCAAGAAGGTATAGAAAGACCAGAGGAAAGAAAGTTGTTGATTGAATGGTTTGCTTGAGAAGCTTTGCCCTATCCATCCATCCATCTATCCATCCATCCATCTGTCCATTCACCATCCATCTATCCATCCAAATGTGTATGTCTGTCTATATGTTGTGTGTAAGTATATATATATATACTCATAGAATTGATTACCACAGAGTGTGAGTATATGAACACTTGAATGTGTATGTGTCTGTACATTTTTGCCTGTATAAGTATCTTAATTCTTTTCCTTTCCTTCCTCTCTGGTTCACAAAAAGTTAACCAGCCTAGCTAGAGATACTTCTGGCTGACTCACGAGAGACAGGAGCACTGCCACCTTTATACTTAATTCCCTGTTGCTAAACAGTATGTGTTAATCACCAAATATTAGCGCTTATTAAAGCACAATTAATAAAGAGTTAAGTTTCCCCAATGCTTAATGAAGCACAGAACAGTAAGAAAGAATTAAGTTTTTAGCACAGAACAATAGGAAAGAGCTGTTTTCCTAGCTCATATTTAAGCATAAAGAATTAAATAAAGCATGGAGAGTTATAATGTTTAATAAAGCACAGAGTTAAAGAGAAAAGAAGCTAGCGGTTTTTAACCATACAATAAGCAAGAAAGTCTATAGGATTTTCTAGAAGTTATCAGCAAGCATTCAGTATAGTTAGATAGCTAGAAGGCCAGAGACCATCAGTCTCTAAAATTATATCTGGAGACCATAAGCCTGCCGCTATGTCCTGCTTCAACCCATTCCAGGCCAGGCTGACTCCCAGCACAACCTCTGGCTCATAACCTGTCCTGCTAAGAGTTGTGCTCACAGTCTTGCCTGAGATGTTTCAGCTGATTGTCAAGCCTGGAGTTCTACAAGAGCCTTCTTCTGGGCTTCCCTTGTAGTGTGCATCCTCAATGGCAACCTAGTTGGCCAAAAAATTTCCAGAAAAGCATAATGGGAATACTTAATTTCATATTGTGACTCTGGCTACTAGGTTTCCTTTTTTCTTAAAAAAAAAAAAAAAGAAAAGAAAAAGAAAGAAAGAAAGAAAAAAGACAAAGAAAAAAAAAGATATGGCCTTGGGGGCTGGAAAGATGGTTTAGTGGGTAAGAGCATTTGTAGAAGACCTGAAATCAATTCCACATTAGGCAGCATATAACCAACCGCCTACCACCTGTAACTATAGCTACAGGGAATGTGACTCCTTCTGCTCCCTTGGTGAGCATTGTATGCATATAGTACACATACAGGCAAACAGGCACATGTGTACACACACACACACACAGACACACACACACAGACACACAGACACACATACACACACACACAAATAAACATCTCTTGCACCCATAAACAATGCATCTTTGCCTATTGGAGCAAAGCAATTGTAATAGTATAGTCTGGCCCTTGAGGAGCACTGAGATGGGAGCAGGCAAGAACCATACCCCTGCTTGCTTCAAGCTGAGGGAGCTCAAGTGCAGGGAATTAAACCTAATATTACTAACCAAGGAGTCCTGGGAGGAAGGGGCCAAAAAGGAAGTGTTGAGTGTTTTGAGATCTTTGGGGAAGTAACATTTTTCAAGTAACAGTAAGTATGGCAGTATGTATACAAGTTTGAGGAACCAGTTATCTTCCAAGGCAAAGCATGCTGGGATCAAGGAAGAGATACATGGAAATCCAGCTGGATATGCTGGGTAACTTAGTAGGAGACTAGACAGAGGTTATACAGCAACATTAGGTTTGACTATAGGGCCAGACTATACTATCACAATTGCTTTGCTCCAATAGGCAAAGATGCATTGTTTATGGGTGTAAGCGATGTTTATTTGTGTGTGTGTGTGTGTGTTTGTTTGTGTGTGTGTGTGTGTGTGTGTGTGTGTGTGTGTGTGTGTGTGTGTACATGTGCCTGTTTGCCTGACATTCAAAGGGGCACAGCTAACTATACCCAGGCTGGGCATAGTGTTTCTTCACAGACTCTATTGACTGTGGTTCCAGAAGGGAGTCTCCCACAAACTGTTCAGATCAGTCCTCCACTGGAGCCAAGCCTAGACAAGGAGAATGTCCTTAGACAGGCAGCCCTTTCAATACAGTACAGCATACTATGTCTCTCCTTCTGTTGGACACCCCACAGTCTGGATGACTGGTCCTACTGTGTCTCTCCTTCTGTTGGACACCCCACAGTCTGGAGGGCTGGTCTCACCCAAGCTGCCCTTATGTCCATCATTCCAACCCTTCTGTGTGACTGGAAACCATTCTTCCCACAGGTTTTGTAACTGGAAGGCAACACGCTCTTATATAGAGTACATTGGGAAGAAGTTTGAGGATGGAAGAAATCCTCCCAAGTCTGTATACAAGTACCCACCATGGAGTGGAGGTAAGTCCACCCCGGGTCCACAACCCCATTTCTCCAGCCAGAGGTATGTAAAGAGAGAACAGAGGTCTGAAGAGCTAACTCTAAGACTTAAACGGCACAAGGATGGTGGCTGTTGTAATGGCCATCACCTTAACTTGGCCCTCAGGGAAATCAGAGTGCTAGTGCTAAGGTAGATGTGTGATATTAGCAACAAGGAGTGCCGTGCAGAGCAAACCTAGCAGGGGCTTCTGGGATCCTGCTGGATGTGCTGAGCACCTGGCAGCAGTAACTTCTTTGGCTGCTGTTCAAGAGGCTCCCATCCAACTATCACCATCCAACCCTACCATTCAAGAAGTATGTACTTTATTTAGTTAAGTGAGAAAATAAAAACTAGATACACAGTGATAAATGGACAAATTTTCATGTATACCTATATACACATATATACATGAAAATGTAAGGGTAATATAGAAATTAAGATAAAAGTACTGTATATTTTGGTGCTGTGATTATTAATGAGATGTAGTTATTATTAATCTATATTTATAGAACATATATATTTATAAAACATTTGTGTGTGTGTGTGTGTGTGTGTGTGTGTGGAAGAGGAGGAGGAGGAGGAAGAGGAGGAGGAGGAGGAGGAGGAGGAATAGTAGTAGTAGTAGTAGTAGTAGTAGTAGTAGTAGTAGTAGTAGTAGTAGCAGCAGCACCAGCAGCAGTAGTAGTGGTTTGTGAATGAGACTGGTCCCCATAAGCTCATATTTTTGAGTGCTTGGTCTCTACTTGGTGGAATTGTTTGTTTGGGAAGAATTAGCAAGTGTGATCTTGTTGGAGGAGGTATGTTACTAGGTAGTGGGCTTTGAGGCTTCAAAAGACTTGCACCATTCCCAGTGTGCCCTCTGTCTCATGGTAGTGGATCAAGATGTGAGCTCTCAGCTGTTCCTTCACCTTGCTATCAGAGACCATAACCAGTTCTCTGAACCCATAATCCCAATTAAACACTTTTTTTAAAAATACTTATTTATTAAGTACACTGTAGCTGTCTTCAGACACCCCAGAAGAAGGCATCAGATCTCATTACAGATGGTTGTAAGCCACCATGTGGTTGCTGGGATTTGAACTCAGGACCTTTGGAAGAGCAGTAGGTGCTCTTAACCACTGAGCAATCTCTCCAGCCCCCAATTAAACACTTTTATAAGTTGCTTTAGTCATGGTGTTTTATCACAGCAATTGAAAAGTAACACACGAGCACTCACACACACACACACACACACACACATTCTACCTCATTATCCCTCTCATCCACAGTACTGTATTCTTGGCACAAGGTCATCAGTGGTTATATTTTTTTTTCCAACTTGACACAAGTTAGAGTCATCAAGGAAGAAAAAAAAAAAGCTTCAGTTGAGACAATGATCTACTGAATTGCTTGTAGTCAAGTCTGTTGAAATCAATCATTAATCAAGAGAATGACATTTTCTTGATTAATGATTGACTTCAAAGTGCTCACTACACCTGACACTCCTAGGCAGGTGGTCCTGTGTATGTAAGAGAGCAGGCTAAGCAAGCCATGAGAAGCAAGCCAGGAAGCACCATCCCTCTATGCCCTCTCCTTCAATTTTTGCCTCTAGGTTGCTGCCCTGAATTCCTTTCAGGACTGATTGTAAGCTTTAAAATGAAATAGACCTTTTCCTTCCCCAAGTTGCTTTTGGTCATGAAAATTTTGACACCCAGAAATCTAATGTTGGAGCTAAGCAGCTTTGTGCTGGAAGAGAAAAGAAGACCAAGGGGAGGCCTGGTCTGCACTGAGCTAAAGAGGGGAGCGCCCTTATGGCCAAACCCCATACAACTAAGCAGGCAACTGATCAAAGGAAAGGGGCCAACAATGAGTTTCCTGCCCCTAGAAAGCCCTAATAAGGAAAAGCTTTTGCAAACGTGATTTGAGGGCGCAGCAGAGAGTGGAGGCCCAGTTTATTAGACTTTGTCAGAAAGGAGTAAGGACTCTATCAGGAACTGGACTCGAGGCCATTTGCATGATACTTTGACTAAGAGTACAGCTTCATTCTACCCTTGTCCTAGGAATTTGAGTGAAGTTGGATTTAAAGACGGTGGACTGGTTTGTCTGGCAGAGGATGTTTCAAGATGGGAGAACGTTTAGTATAATAGGAATTAAAATCCAGATAGTCTCTATAAAAGGCACACACTCCAGGTATTTCACTTACAAGCTGTAAGCCTAGATTGGGCAGATTTAGAGCTATTCTAACTTACCTCTCAGCCATGTGTCCCTTGTTATTTGTTGTTCCTGGTCATGTGTTCATGGTTCATCTCCTCTTATGGTGGATCTTCCACTCTCCTCATCTTTTCTTCTTCCCTTTGGTCTCTCCTGAGACCTCCCACTCAATCCTCTAGTCCCACCTTTGACCAGTTAAATTGAGGAGCAAGGTTTACATAGCATCACTTAGTGTACAGTGTGGATTTGCTCCTCCAAGGTAACCAGTATTCTTAGGAGCCAGTATTCAGCATTTAAGTACAAGCAGCACCAGACCAACCCCCTACAGTTCAGACTGGTGCTTAGAAAGCAACTTCAATTGTTAAAGAGACTGGAGGGACCAAGGAGAGGTACACTGAGACAGTAGGAAAGGTATGCTGAGGACAGAACCTCACATATCAAAAGCTCTGACTTGTGAGGGTACAGGTTTGTTTGAGAACAGAAGTCAATGCAGCCATGGTCCAAGGGGACCAGACAGTGTCATCCAAATAGCAATAATTTTGGAGACATGGAAGACACAATATTGAGAGGAACATGTAGTTTTATTCCTCTGTTTTGGAAAATAGCTACGGCCAGTCAAAGTGTTTCACTGTCAGAGTTACTACAAAGAGGCATTGAGAGATTTCTGTACGGATGTGAAGGTGGAACTTAATTTGCAGTAGAGACTCTAGGATCCTGGATACTGGAACTGCGGGATGTCCAGGAGAGCGGTAGGAGAGTACAGCTAGCCCAAGAGGGAGGCTATGTGCCCTGCAGATGCAGAGTGGAAGTGGTGGGCCTGCCTAGACCCTTTGGAGCCCAGTCAAGTTTATCACAAGCCCTAGATGCTAAATATAGAATTGCAGGGTTTGGTGTTTTCCCTGCTGGATTTTGGGCTGGTTTTGGTCTAATCACTCCTTGTTATGCCCTAATTCTTCACCTTTGCTTGGCTTTGGTCTTTTTTTGCTTTACAAGGCAAGGTTTCTGTCTGCAGCCCCAGTCTTGGCTATCCTGCAACTTATTATATAGGCCAAGCTAGCCTTGAACTCAGAGATCCTTCAGCCTCCCTAAAGGTGTGGCCACCATGCCCATCTGATTCCTCAGTTTCGAAGAAGGAATATTTACTATGTGTTATTATATTTTGTGAGTATGTATTTTTTTTTTTTACTTTAGAGGAATTTTTAAACTTTATTTACTTTATGTAAATGAATGTTTTGCCCAAGGAGGAGAGAAAAGGGTGTCAGAGCCTCTGGAACTTGAGTTACAAATGGTTGTGAGCCACCACGTGGGTGTTAGGAACTGAACCAGGTCCTCTGCAAGAGTTAAGAGTGTTCTTAACTGGAAAGTCATGTCTCTGGCCCCTGTTTTTGTTATTGTTGTTGTTTGTTTGTTTGTTTGTTTGTGTTTTTATAGAAGCTCAGCAGTTAAGACTTTGGACTTCTAAAGTTTGGAAAGTTTAATGACTATGAGGACTTCTCATGTTGAGCCAAATGCATTTATACTACAAGGTGGGCATGGGCCAATGGCAACAAGGGATAGGTTATGACTTAAGAATGATGTTCTTGGGGCCAATGAGATGGTTCAGTTGGTAAATATGTCTGACTACCTGAGTTTGATCCCTGGAATCCACATAGTAGAAGGAGAGAACTGATTTCAGCAAGTTGTTCTTTGACCTCTACAAGTGTGCAGTGGCATATACATACATAGATACATACATACACTTGCATATATGCATGCACACACACATTAATAAATGAAATCGTAATTTTTAAAAATGGTATGTTTGGATGTCAATTTGACAGTGGGTGGAGCGTGATTATCAGTATAAATTGTCAACTTGGCAGAATCTTGTATCACCTGAGAGACAAGCCTCTCAGCATGGGTGTGGAGGATCATCTTGATTGTATTAATTGAAGGGGAAATATCCAAGCACTGAAGTGGCACCATTTCCTGACTGAGATCCTCGACTGTATAAATGGAGAAGTGGAGTTGGGCAACATCATTCACCTCACTATTTTCTAATTGTGGACACATCCTGACCAGCTGCTTCCAGTTCCTGCCACCTTAACTTCCCTGCTGTGATAGACTCCTACTTTTTTTGTCTAAGCCCCTTCTCCCTTGAGTTGAGTTTGTCTACGTATTTTACCAGAGCAAAAGGAAAAGCCAAATACCCGGCAGTAAGCAACTTAAAAGAAGGGTTTGTTTTCACTTACATTTCAAGAAGATACAACCCTTCTTCTTCTAGGAAGCTAGTCACACTGCGTGCTCAACAGGAAACAGAGGGAGATGAACGCTAACTCTCAACTCACCTCCTCGTTTTTATTCAGCCCAGGACCCTAGCCTGTGGGTCTCCTGGACTAAGCATCTCTGGAAACACCTTCACAGAAATACCCAATCAAATTGACAACAAAGATTAACTATGGGAGACAGTGTAGACTGAGGTAGAATGTGTGTGTGTGTGTGTGTGTGTGTGTGTGCACGCGCGCGCGAGTGCGTGTGTTACTTTTCAATTGCTATGATAAAACACCATGACCAAAGCAACTTATAAAAGAGCTCCCCATCTTTGCTATATTTCCTAGAACGGGATTCCATAGAAATAAACCCCAAAGTTTTATTTGGTAGCAACATAAAGAAGAGAGGAGCAAGAGGAGCAAGAGGTTCTGAATTATGGGGTCAGGGCCCCAAGCCTAAAGAGTCCCATGGGCTGAGGAGTCCTGAGCTCTGCTTCCCATTGTCACCCCAGACCCCTGCTCACAGAGACAAAGGTTAGGCTAGCACTAATGTTCCATCGCTGACATTCTATAACCTGGAGATGTTAGACAGCAGCTTTTGTCCTTACTTGAGAAAAAATGTTTGTTTTGTCTTTGGGTGATGTTACAGACTTTTAATGTGCTTTCTTCTTCCTTCCCAGGTGACCACACTGTCTTAAGGTTCAGCTTACTCAGAGGTGTCGAGTGGTTTCGACCTCAGCACCCCCGGGATGTAGTGACAAGTTCACTCCAAAACTGTGAGTTGGAGATTCACTGATTGCAAAAGCTCTCTGGCCAACTAGCCCACATTAGCCCATTCTCTTGTTAATTATAAAGAGACTAAGCTCCTCTGGTGGAAATGAGTTGCTCAAGGCTGTACAGCTTGTGAGGAGTAGAGATGAGCAAGACGTTCTCCTGACTCCCCTCCAGGCTTTGTATACAGCTCTCACTTGAATAATCATGTCTTGTTGAGTCCTTTGTAGCCTCTTGAAGAAGATGCTGAAGCCCCAACCCCTTCTCTGTTCATTTCAAACATCATGCAAAAACCTTTTCTAAGAGACCACAAAATGCTTTCTCCTTTCGCAGAATCTACCTGCTGATTCGAACAGCATCCCCATCCTGTGCTTCTTGCTTTCTGTAGACTCCCACCACTACGCTCTACATTACTGACTGCAATGAGTTCTCTGGTCCTTGCCTCCCTTATTGAGAGCACAGGATATGATTTTTCTTCCCCATCTTCCACCTCAAAGAATGATCTTCCGTCCCAAGCATCCAACCTGCCTTTGTTCTCACCAGCATTTCCCAAGTAGGCCTTCCATGCTTTCCCAGTTCTTAGCTTGTATTTGGGGAAGAAGCTGGGCTGCTGTTTTTCTGCTTCTCTGAGGCATGAAATGTCAGGATGATTGTGATTCGAGTATTCCTGTTGTATGGTCTTTACTCCCATGGCTTTATGTGACTAGCATTGTACGCAGCCTCTGTATGAAATGAAAATGCTTCTAAGAAAAAGAAATATGAATCTGACAAGCCAGGCCTTCTGGACAACCCAATAGCATCAGCGTTCATCTTCCCCTGCCTAGCAGTCCCTTCCCTGGAATGTGAAAGCAGGCAACTTCGCAGCAATATTTTCTTACTGCAAAAGAAGCAGCTAATGCAATGCACCCTCTCTATACTAATAATAAATCTCAAACCCAGCAGAAACTGATGGATTTAACTCAATATTTAGATAGATATGTGGCCATTAACTATTTTATGAAAAGTATGTATTTATACTGACCGAAGATATCTTTAAATTTAGATCCTTATAGCTATAAAATAAGAACTATTACTGGGCTAGAGAGATGACTTGGTGATTAAGAGCCTGTACTGTTCTTGCAGAGGACCCTAGTTCAATTCCTAGCACCCATGCCAGGTGACTCACAAATGCTATAACTCCAGCTGCAGATCATCTGACACTCCTCGTCTCTGGAGGCACGTATTCTCACATGGCACGTGCCTACACAGACATGCACAGTTAAGAAGTGTAAAATAGGATCAGGCATGACAATGCATGTATTTAATCCTAGCATTTGGGAAGCAGAGGCAGGCAGATCTTGGTGAGTTCAAAACCAGCCTGGTGGACATAGTGAGTTCCAGACCATCCAGGGCTACATAGAGAGATCCTGACTCAAAAAGAAGAGAAAGAAGAAGGAGAAGAATCTCTAAAATTTTAGATAAAAACATGTCTAATTTCATTCGCTTATAAACATTTTTTTCATTTCCAAGAATATCAGTATATTTTTTTTTAAGCAACTAAAATGTCAGTATAGGAGCAATTCATGTTACAATGCTATTACAACAAGGTACCACTTGGTGTTCAGAAAAGCAAAGTACAACCAAACCACATTCCACAGTGTGGTTATTTGAATAAGAATGCCCCCCCATGGGCTCATATATTTGCATGCTTAATCACCAGGGAGTGGAACTTTTTTTTTTCTAATTATTTTACTTATTTACATTCCAAATGTTGCTCCCCTTTCCTGTCCCCTCTCCCAGAGTTCTTCAGTCTATCCACCTCCCCTTTACCTCTGAGAGGTTGCTCCCCCTACACATCTACCTCCCTCCTGTACCCCCCCCCGCCCCACCCCCCCCCCCCCCCGCTCCAAGCATCAAACGTATCGTTCTTGTGCTTTTGGTTTTTCTATAGGACACAACTCAAAAATGTAATACATAATCAGTTAAATAAAAATCTTTTCTCAAGTGACAAGAAAATAATCTAGTCTAGAAATAAACGTGCATAAGAAGCCAAAAATCGATCTCTTCAGGAGCTGACCCTTGTAAGAGTGCAGGAGGAGCAGAGGGGAGGGGGTCTTTGTTTTGCCAGGATGTGGAGTGTGCGGTGCATTCTGACTCCTTTGTATGGAACTGCTTCATCTAGCAACCTTACCTAGTCAAGTCAACTTGCCGGCTCTATGTGCATTTGGGGTCTTCTACCCTGAAGTATGTGCGAGCTAGAAATTCTTGACCCAGAGATATTCTGTCTACATGCATGATAGCTGACAGGATAGAGCTCCATGTTCTAACACTTCCCTGCATGTAGCCCAAGTGAAGCTCAGTATACCTGAAGACCCAGCAGTCTAGGGGGTCTCTCTGTTGGGGGGGTCTTTGCTCACTCCATTTAGGAGAGGCATTTCAAAGTATTTTCATTCTGGTCCTTCTCAATTCTAGAGAAAATGGCAGCATGCCAGCATTTTCTGTAATTTTAGTTAATTTTATGTAACGGCATCTCTCTGTGTGTTTATCTCTGTCTCTGTCTCTCTCTGATGCCTGTGTACATTTTCATGTATGTATGCACATGTGCACAGATGCACATGCACATTTGTGGGTGTGCATGTGGAGGCCAGAGGTCACTGGGTGCCTTCCCCAGTCACATTCTACCTTACCTTTTTAAAGCAACTTCTTTCGCTGAACTTGGAGATTATCAGTCCAGCTAAACCAGCTTGTCAGTGAATCTTAGGGGTTATCCTGTTTCTTCCTCCCAGTGCTGGGATTTCCAACGGCCACTGTCATACCTAGCCTTTGACATGGATGCTCAGAACCCAAACTTGGGTCTTCATGCTTGTGCACCAAGGACTTTGCCAACTAAACCATCTCCCCAGCCTCATCCTGTTCCCCTTGCATCTCTTCTTTTAGACCAAAAATATCCTACAACAAAAAAGAGAAGAAGTAATCAAACCAAGACCAAAACAGAGATGGATGATCCCTTATCAGCCTCCCAGAACTGACAGAACCCTTTTGGTCAGAAGTGAAATGTCCTCGCACCATGTGGAAAGATCAAGAAGGAGAATGGGGTAGCCCAGACAGAGCAAGACCAGACCATAGCAGGTAAGATGTAGACAGAATGTAAGAGACAGCCCCTCCTCCCCGTGCCATCCATGAGACTAGGAGTTTACAAGTTTGTGGATTAGGTCACCTGACCTGGGCTTAAGATATTACTCTACAGTTCCATAGCCTTGTACAAATCCTGGCTCTGAGTTATTGAGAAATCTCATGACGGATGGATGGAAGGATGGATGGATGGATGGATGGATGGATGAGTAGGTGGGTGGGTGGGTGGGTGGATGGATGGATGGGTGGATGGGTGGGTGGATGGGTGAGTAGGTGGGTGGGTGGATGAGTGGGTGGGTGGATGGATGGATGGGTGGGTGGGTGGGTGGATGGATGGATGGGTAGGTGGGTGGGTGGATGGATAGATGGATGGGTAGAAGGATGGATGGATGGATGGATGGATGGATGGATGGATGGATGGGTGGATGGACAGGTAGACAGAAGGACAGATGTGTCACTGACTACCACAGAAAGTGAGGTGCTATTACTCTCAGCTCCATTAGCACAGGGACTTACTCCCATCCATTGTCTGAGTAAATCTTGACTGTGAGACAGATGAAGGAGCTGTTGGGCTGAGCAGCAAGTGACTTTCTCATGTAGCACTTCCTGTTCTTTGTCACATTCTCATCCTATGGTAAACATTCCTGCAACTTTCCATGCATGGAAACAGTTGCTCTTCCCTGAGTTTTAATCAAAACTTGACAACTAATAGATTCCATGACTTTTTTTTTTTTAAATCAAAGCACCTAAGAAGCGGCCTTCGACTTAGAGTAGCTAGATTCATTTTATGTCTATTGAAAAAAGTCAGGAGTAAAATGACAGGATTTTATGAACAGTCCCTCAACTGGAAGGAACTGAACAGCTAATCAATGTATCTGTGAATTACAGAATAGAGAACTACAAAGCACACTAGAAAATACTTTCAAGTGGGCACAAATGTGTCCTGTGTTGATAGTTTTTATCCTAGACTTTTCCAAAGGAAACATCATATTGAAATATGTTATGATGTTACAACAGGGCCTATGGCTCCTAGGACTGAAGAAGTCTATAAAGTTGGAGTTGCAGCAGGTAGTGAAAGACAGTAGGCATGCTTGTCCTCAGAGGATGTCAGAGGTAGGCAAGACCCAGGTAGAGTGCTTTAAGGCCCCCCAGGATGGCCCATCTAAGGCAAGTATCAACACAAGGAAGGCTCAGAAGAAAGAAATGAAGCTTCCCTTGCCTCACAGGACTGAAGCTTAAGAACAAGACTTCAATTCATAGCAAGATACTGACAATGAAACAGAATTATAATTCTTAAAAAAACAGGTAAGATCCCAGAAAGGAATTAAGGAGAGCCTAGTTACTAGGATTGAAGTCTTTGGAAAGAACTTAATCCTAAAAGAACAAGAGGCCAGCGCTTGAGACCAGAGAGGATACAAGGATACCCACAAGAATCTGATGAAATGCCCACTTTTGGTGCCACATACTAAATGCTCTCTGGGTGGATTAAGACATGGCTGAAACTATTGGAAGTCAATGAGTCTCACTTAAGGAAAGAAATGATGGTTTCATTCATTTGAGAGAGAGAGAGAGAGAGAGAGAGAGAGAACTCTTATTGATCATTAACAGAGGGATAAACTCCTATAGCTTTGCCCCTTAAAAGCATGTGCTGTAAAATTTGTCAGGCAAAGACTGCGTTTTATTTTTCTTTGTACTCCCAGTATTCAACACAGTGACACATTTAAATTTCCCCATAAATACACACCCAAATACATGAGTAAGTGAATTGGCCACACCACTGGGAATGTAGTAGAGAAAATAAACCAAGAAGTTATGCTTTTGATTTTCCTGGCCTTAGAATTTCCTGACCTATGACCCGAAAATGAAATCAATAGAGACGAGCACGCCCTTCCTTTGGCGTCGCAGAGGTCGACGCAGTGCAAGCCGGCAAGATGGCGGCGGCTGGAGCGGCCCAGCGGCATCCGTGCTGCTCCTCCGGAGCCCGTGCCTGCCCGCCCCGGAGCTGTCGGCTCCCGCCAGGCTCTACCACAAGAAGGTTATGGACCATTATGAAAACCCTAGGAACGTGGGGTCCCTTGACAAGACATCTAAAAATGTTGGAACCGGATTGGTGGGGGCTCCTGCATGTGATGACGTCATGAAATTGCAGATCCTGGTGGATGAAAAGGGGAAGATTGTGGACGACAGATTCAAAACATTTGGCTGCGGCTCCGCCATCGCCTTTAGCTCCTTAGCCACCGAGTGGGTAAAGGGGAAACCGGTGGAGGAAGCCCTGACCATCAAAAACACAGACATCGCCAAGGAGCTCTGCCTGCCACCTGTACTGCTCCATGCTGGCAGAAGATGGCATCAAGGCCGCCCTGGCTGATTTTTCTTTTTTTTTAAAGATTTATTTATTTATTTATTTATTTATTTATTTATTTATTTATTTATTTAATGTGTATGAGTACACTGTGGCTGCACAGATGGCTGTGAGCTCCAGCCAGAAGAGGGCGTCAGATCTCATTATGGGTGGTTGTGAGCCACCATGCTGTTGCTGGGATCCAAACTCAGGGCCTTCGGAAGAGCAGTCAGTCCAAGAAGGAAGAGCCAGAGAAGCAGTGAGCCCTAGGGACACTCCAGCGGGTCATGGCAGCTGCTTCCTGCCACCCTGCACATCAAAGAAGCTACGCGAAAACGCACACTATTGTTCACCATTTGCACTGTGTGGCTCTGCTGCAAGCAAAATGTGCCCTTGATTACGCCTAATCCTGTGTTCCTTTCAGCTCATGTGTGTCTTTGGTGCAGTTAATGTCTTGATTTAGTTTGTGGCCTGGGACTGAAGTCAGCACCGAAGTCTTAAGCTCTGGAGAGTGACAGGGAGTTGTACCTGACCTGGGGTAGATTGCCAGCAGAGCGCCTTGTGCTGGCTATCTGATAGGATCTATTACTGAGTATTTAGCAGATCTGCATATATATATATTATAATAAAAGAATGTAAGACAATGGGGAAAAAAAGAAAATGAAATCAATAATCAATTACAGCCATGATGACCACAGCAAAGAGGGAATAGCAATTGCGAATATCTTTTATGTTCCAATCACTCCTGGTGCTTTGAGAACTTTTTAATTTTTTATTTTTAGGGAGTTCATACAGACAATTTAGATTAAGGAGTGACCAAAAGAGACAGAAGAAGAAAGGCATCAGAAACAGAAGGATTCACCTTCAAAGAAGCCTTTGCGGGTGCACGCATCGGAGAGTAACATGAGAAGTATGGGGACATCTGTCTCTCACGTCCACTGCCGCTGGATCCAGATGTTTCCTCAAGGAGAGGGATTGGCTTATGTGTACAGGACCTTGGGGTGCCAGACTTCACCCCTATACAATAATCAGGGCTACAGGTTATTAGCCAGAATAAAGGATATGCCCTATACAGTATCTTACATTCTCACTCATATGTTGAAGCTAAAGTAGCTGAGCTCACAGAAATAAGGGATAAGATATAGGTTACCAGAAGCTGGGAGTCAAGGAGTCTTGAGATGGTTAGCAGAAGATACAAGCATGGAGTTGGATAGAAAGAAGTTCAAAATTCTATAACACAGTATAAGGATTATGATTAATAACAGTACACCGCTAAATAGTAGAAGGGATTTTGGATGTTCCCCACAAAGAAGTAATAAATATCTAAGGTCATGGACATGACAATGACCTAATATGGATGATACATATTATATATGTGAGTTGAAATATCATACTGTGCAACACAAATACATATAAGAAATTTAGGGGTAAAACGGGGCTAAATATGTAGTTTAGTGGCAGAGTACTTGCTTAGCATATATAAGTCTCTAGTAACTCTTCTCATTTAAAAAAAAAACAAAACACAGAATACCTAGAGTGGTATTTTGTCAGTTCTACAACCCCTGGGTGGGGCAACGCTTGCTGCTGGGCAACACAGTAGATCAACGCTGGTCTGCAGTCTGTTTCAGAGGTTGATAACCCCACCTCCCTCACCCCTTTCTGGATCCCCTTTCACATAGTGGTTAATCCTGTGGTTGAATTCAGAGCAATGTTAGTACTATGTCATCTAATTCTGTATCTGTGTGGTGGCTTTCCCAGTCACCAGGAGACCCCCGAGGGTTCTGACCTAATGAGTAGGTCAATCTATTGATGGCGTAACTTGGTGGCATTACTGGGAGGTGGTGAAAGGTGGGCCTGGATGGGGGGATAAGTCATTTGGAGGTACATCTTTCCCTGGTCCCATCTTCTACTCCACCTCACTGCTTCCTTCTGATGTGATTTGAGAATTTGTCTCCCACCACACACTGTCACTGTCATGAAGCCCAGCCCAAGCTGGGCTGAGCATGAACTGAACTTTTTTTTTTTTTTTTTTTTTTGGTTTTTCGAGACTGGATTTCTCTGTGTAGCCTGGCTGTCCTGGAACTCACTCTGTAGACCAGGCTGGCCTCGAACTGAGAAATCCACCTGCCTCTGCCTCCCAAGTGCTGGGATTAAAGGCATGTGCCACCACCGCCCAGCATGAACTGAACTCTTAAAGCCTGTGAGCCAGGATAAAAAAAAATACCCATTAACACACATGTGTGTAAATGTTCTTGGATATTTTTTTTTACCACTGTGACAAAACATAGAAACCTAGAAAAATATGAATTTCAGATAAGCAGTGAATAATTTTTAGCATAAGCATGTCCAAACACTATATAAAAAAAATTAGCCATACTAAAAGAATTACTTGTTTTTTGTTTGATATTCAGATTTAATTTAGTGGCCTATAATAGATCTCTCAATGCTCCAAAAACAGCATGGGCCTGAGAGTTTGGATCCCTAACACTCCAGCTGGAATTGGGGTGGGACGCTCAACAAGAAAGGCTCTGCTTCAGAGGTGGGAATTTTCTCTCTCCAAGCCTGTCCCCTGAGGACACCCTTCTGGATTTACCAAGTGATGGCTACAAAAGTGCTGAATGCCTGCAGATAAAGAAGGAAGATCTGTGGTGAGGAATGGTCTGTGTAAAGCTAGGTAGCTGCATTGGACGTTGGTCTAAATGGGCATTTGATGGCCTCATTTGTCAATTCCAAGTCCACTGTGATTCTGTCTATAGCTATGATCTGTCCAAAAATTTAGAAACTCACTCATATGCTGAGGACTAAAAACCTATACGGGGTCAGTGGAAGTAAGGAAGGACAGGGGCCACAAGGAAGCATGGGTAGGAGAGAGATGATGTTCTTAGTTTAAGATGGCCCCAGGCCGCTGAGAAAAAAGACAGTTTACAAAGGCTCAAGGAAGAGCTGCAATACTAACAGTGTTTGTACTGCCTCAAAATTTTAACATTTCACAATTTTGAATCTGGCTACCCATGAACACGGGTTGATTTGCTATTTTTGATTTCATAGTTTCCCCCACGTACTTCTTATTCATGTACTTTAATATTTATAACTAAGCCGTTCATTTGGGGAGCTGTTAACATACTATAGCCAGTATGTTATATAACATATAACGTTCATGTTATAGAACATGTGGGAAGCCATCAAGCACACCAAGCAAGT